>JAEBDU010012404.1:3901-32084 GCA_016802625.1 Heliconius numata | reverse complement strand
CAGGACATAAATTAGAGTCATTTTCAGCTACAAATGGAGACATATCTTATCTTAGAATATACTTGAAAGCATCGTGTTGTTTTAGATGGCTTACGTAAGTAATAGTGAAGTTAGTCTCCATAACAAATAAAATATTTACTAACGCGTGACATAAATTAAAGCAACATATATATAAATAATGCATTGCTCTTATTTTGTTGGCAGGCGGTAAGCCTAAAAATCAAATATCATTAACTTTGATTGCTATGCTTTCATTACAGGTGCTATAAGTAAATGTTCCTAATTGAATCTATTTATTGAAAAATTATAAGAAAATATTTAAAAAAATACTAGTTTCGGATTTTTCCCTTGACATACACCCAATTACTTAACCGGATGCTAAATTTCACCATTCTAGATCATCTGGAACTTGGTTAACATTAAGGTCTATAGGTCAGTCACCCCCCTAAAAATTTACGATTTTTGGACGTCATTATCTAAATAACTGTTTGAGCTGTGTTTATGAAATTTAATGCACGTATACAGGTAGGGGGTCTAAATATTTGAGCCAAATATGACAGCTTTAGGTGGAATAGTTTTTGAGTTACGAATAGGTAAAAAGTGGCTTCAAATGGTTCGTGTAAAATAACACACGGTGCTGCTCGCCAGTTTTGTTTGTAAAAACACTTGGCTACGCGCTCCGCGCGTTTTAAATTCTAAATAAAATTTTGTGTGCAATTTTTTTACTATAAATAAAAATCTTAAATGAAACTTGTTTTTGATACTTCTTTATTCATTAAATTCTTTATTATAATATCAAAATAATGAATATTTAAAAAGTTTAAACACTCATTAGCGGTTTTCAGTACATAAATTTTCGTATAAAAGCTCATCACGAACAAATTTACGTAGTTTTAGATTTATAATGAAATATTTTTAGTTTCACATTGCGATGAAATTTGAAATATTTTGGATATTAAAATCAAGAATTATCTATATTCTATACACTCTTTTCTATAATTTAGTTTTATACTCGTATATTATGCATATGATAAATTGAAACTGTAGAACGGAGAGTCTTACCAGTTACCTCTGTCTTCCTTGCTTATAATATAATATCAATCAGTCTTAGCCAAATTTTTGAAGAGCAATATTATAACACAAGGATGTAATTCTTTAAACGATATTAGAAATTTCAAGAACGAGAGATCTACTTTACAATTAAAAAAAAAATATATGTATATATAATAATTTAAGTATATAATAAGAATAATAATATTCTACATATAGATAGACAAATAAAATTTTCGTAATACCTAGATTATTTTCATGCAATAAGATTTTCGTATTGTCTAGAGATTTTCAAATCGAGATGCGTCGCGGCTGGTGCCAGGTGCATAGGATTGTTCGCTGCAATAGTGACATCATAGATCTGACTTCAAAATGCCAATTGCTTTCTGTTCTAGAATCTATTAAATTTACGTAAACAGTATATATTTGTATTATTTATTTGTATAATAAACATAAGTAAATCTCTATCGTGTTAGTGAAATGGTGTTTGTCACTGCTACTGCTATAGTTGGGGGTTTGATTCTTACTTGAAGAAATGACTATGTTTAAAATTATTTTATTTCTCGGTCTGTAAGAAAAAGCTCGGTGTTTATCTCGTTAGTCAATAGTTCTCAAATATGGTTGAAAAGCGGAAAACGCTTACTAAGCTTTATGATGGAAGCAAACTCTTTACATTGTTAATTTAACATTTCTGTTAATGTCTTACATACATATGCTATACGTCTTATAGACAATGAGTCTTATTGGGAACGGAGTGTCTTAACATTAGGTTCCCAGGTTCCCTCACCCTGCTATGTTGCTGCTGGATCAAAAAAACATGACCGATGATATATGTAAAAGTATTTAAAATGTAAACCCTATAAACACCCTATAAAAACTAAACAACCGTACCAAAAGCAACATAATTCATTGAAAAGTGATGTTAACCTTTAACTATGGACGTGATATTTTTATAACACACATATGGACGTCGGGTCTGCCAGACCAATGTATTTATTGGTCATATTCCGTCTGTTTTTTAAAGGAAGAAGACAATTTTATGTTTTAGTTTACATGAATAGCCTCAAATCAAGCAAAATCAATATAAATAAAATCGCTTTTTATTAAACTTTACGCATCACAACGATTTAAGTAACTTAAAGTCACAATTTCAGTCTTTGGCCACATGGGATGACTTTTAAGAAAATAATACTATTAAAGAAAGACAGATAATAAAATAAATATTTTTTTAACAAAATATAAAGTCTAACAATTAAAAAAAATAAAGAAATTACATCTTATGTTATAAAATAAAAATTTTGACAACACCTTAAGATAAGGTACTATTGAACATCGATACACAATGGCTTTCAACATTGTAGGCTAACAGGACGATTGCAGTCAACATAAGTATGTGTTGTCTTTCTATATATCTTTTGGGGGCAAAGTATACATGTTTTTCAAGAACCCAAAACGATTTTTTTAGCTTCATGTTCAATAAATGATAGATCAGATCGCGAAATGCGAGTCAAAGTCATTCTCAATTCTTAGAGTAGTTTAGTATACGAAACGCGTCTTTTTATTTGATAAAGTGCTATTTTCTTTATAAAATGTCGTCGTCTAATTCTTTTGTTTGATGTTGATTATAAAGTACCGATATATTTGTCACTGACGTGCTTGGTCGATCATTTTTTTCCATTTTATCATAAAAACTAAAAAAATTGAATCTGTTTTTTAGGTAAATAATATTTATATTACTAAAATATATAACAAATAATGCAAAATAATATATAATATATAACAATATAAACATTTGAATACAAATTATACAATTAAAATATTAAAGTATATTTTGTAATATTATAAAAATATATGGTGTTTTGAAATCACTTTGTATGGAAAACATGGACGTCGGGTCTGACAGACCCAAGTCCCGTTTAGAAAGTTAAATACTCACGTGTTTTGAACCCAGACACACAACCACTGCTATCTACATTCATTTTGTCATTAATATGAAAGGTACTGAGCGACTCAGTGGCGGAGGTCACCGAGAAGTGGCCGATTTGTAGAATTCGTAGACCCACATGGGTCTGTGAGACCCGACGTCCATACTTAAAGGTTAAACAAGAAATTTAAATCAACCAGAGGAACTTTTAATTGAATCTACCTCAAGCAAGCATTGACGAATACTTTTCTAATTATTCTACGTACAGATTCGGAGAGCTGTCAAATACACGTGGCGGAGACAAATTGCTTCCGTGTTCGTAAAGTTTTAGCTGATGGTGGACTGGATGTTAAAATGCATAACAGTTATTTTAACTTAACTTGTTTATGTTTTCTTTAGTTTGTATTCCGCACATATTAGAATAGGCAGAGGGAACCTAAAGATCTGAGTACCTAGTGTTAAGACACTTTGTTTCCCATTAGGACACTTCCGTTCCCCATTTTACGCCGAATTTTTGAGCCGCCTTGTTACCAGAGCGAAGAAATAAAAATACTAAATACTTCATTCTTCCGAGGGTTGTGGGAATTGAACCTACAGCTGTCGCTTTATTATAGTCTTCGCCACGTACATAGTTCCTCTTTATAATAGTAAATTTATTTATGGATTTTTTTTGTTTCATTTCTCATAATAGTAATTTTGAAAGATGTACCTATATATAAATATTTAAATTATAACATAATTACTACCGAGAAGTTTTCAATGGAAGTGTTGAGGAAACATTTAAGTCATAGTCAGCTTCGAGCTGTAATTGGCTCAAAATGCTTCCCATTGTGTATTGAAACAGAATTTAGAAGTGCACTTCTCTAACCAGTCATTCCATAATTTATGGAAAATAAATATATACATTATAAAAATATTTATGATATTTATTAAAAAATAGTACTAGGGGCCAGCGCTAGTCAAAGCGAGCGATTTTATGTAATAAAAGTAAATTACTTCTTATACCCGTAGCGTAGTTGCACTGACAAATGCTTAAAAATATAAAACGATTATGTTAAATAATTAAATAATTCATTGTCATAAAGTAAATACTACAGTTAATTAACATATATTATTTCTTAGTGCTTTATTCCGCACTGCAGGCAGTTATTAATGTTAAGGCATATTTTCTCTCTTCTTTCCGCCCAAATTCAAAATTATGAATAAGATGGAAGAAAAGAAAATAACATAATCTCCCAATTAATTTCCCATGTATCTAAATTAGAAGCTTCTAATTCCTATCATTACAAGTATTAATAAAAATGTTATCCAATATTATTATAAAGAAATAATAATGTTAAAAATGTAATAAAATATAGCATTCGCTACGAATAACAAACTCTATATCTATTGAAAGATTCAATGCTGCAGTGTTCTCGTTAGTGTTATTTTTGTTCTTTTCCACTTTTGCTTTTTTATTATATAAAAAGTTTAAGCCCGATCCCTCTGTATGGGATAGCTGGATCGATTTTGTGCCGTGCCTGTCTTTTTGTAGGCGGTAGGACGTGTAATTTAGGTAGTCTATTATTTTTGGTAGGTATATGGTTGTATGAAAATATGAGGGTAGATGTTTTTTTTAAGTTTCAATGTAGTGGAAAATTGTTATTGTAATTTTTTTGTAAGATTCATAAATTTTGAGTTACAAAATGAAATTGTGACGGTAGTGGGTTCGATCCCCACTTGAGGAAGCGAAATATTTATTTACGTTTATATTTCCATTTCTTCGCTCCGTCGGGTCAAAGCGCAGCGTTGAGATCTACCACTCAATACGCAATGCTTCCAGAATTTTGCAGAAAGTGGGTAACGGAGTAACCCACTTTCTACCCCAGCTATGTGCGGGTTACAGCGTGAAGCTGATTTTTTTTTATTAAATAGACCGAAAAGCATACCACGGTTATGAATTCGGTAAATAATAAGAATTATTGATATTTAAAATATGTATGTTTCGTTGCTCTGTTATCATATTTGTGTATCTTTATCATGCACGAATAAATTTAATTTTACATTCTTTAGATTTTGAGGAGTATTATAGATAATTTATTGACCTAAAATATCAGTACGTACCATTTGTCTGTAAAGCTATAATAAGATTTTAAATAAAAAATACAGAATTGATACTTTTTCTTGAAATATATTTTGAACAATATTTAAAATAGTTTCACTGGATAGATATCTACAGATATCAGTTTTCAATATTCCGACCATTTTCGAAGGAGTAACTTTTTAAAGTTTTCCGTCGGGATATCATTATTATTGGAAAAGATGTAGTTCGTCCAATACCTAATACTTTTCTAATGTTTAATGTCTTGTAAAGTCTACAGATATGTTTTTCGTTTTAGAAGTAATTTTCTTCTTAACCGACTTTTGTAAGAGGAGATTCTCAATTCGACTGTATATTTATTTATATTTGTACCTCAGAACTTTCAACTGGGCTGCAGTGATCCGTCACTCTTTATTTTATAAATTAAAATATCGAATACTAGAATAGTAAACATAACGTTTTCATATAATTTGTCTTATCAAATAGGAGATAATATAATGACCATGTTATATACATACAAACGTTACCCTGAAGGGAATTGTGGTTCCAAACCATGTGACATGCACTCAGATGCATCACAATTACTTTGGGAAGACGTCTGTTTTAATCAAAGTCAATTATACATGTCTATAGATTCCGATAAGTAATATTTAGGAGACTAGTCGTGCCCCACAGGCGAGTAACTGTAAGCGCGACAATTGTGGGTTCGATTTCCATTTCTCGCGTTGGCGTTGAGTTCTATCACTCAACATGCAATGCTTGAAGAATTCGACAGAATTTGGGTAATAGAAGTGTATGAATGGGAACGGAGTTTCTTAACACTAAGTTTCCAGGTTCCCTGTGTCTATCCTTTTTTTTTATTTTTACCTTCACTTTACAATATATTTACGGTAGGCAGAAGATTTCGTAGAAGATAAGTAATAAATTATAAGTTAATTAATTTGCAATTGCAAATTAAGAAACAAGAAATTAGATAAGATCATGAAAATCCAATACAATATATATTTCTATCTATTTTTTTTCATATATAAAATCGATTTTAAACTGATTTCAAACATTCACCCCACAACCAAAAGTATCTATCAAAGCCTCGTTCAAATTTTATAAAATACCCTCCAAAATGTAATCTGTTTAAACCTCTGCTCTCAAGTGGAGTCACACTTGATCCTTTAAACCGTGGCGCAGTACCAAGTACCAAGAAAATTTAATTATCTCAAACTTAATTGAATTTACATTCTATTTATTTTACAAATAAATTAAGATAGACAATTCATTAGGTATTAGAGTGGATTCGTTAATTATTTTACCTTTATTTTATAAAAAAAATACTAGTTCCATTATATGTTGAATTGCTTGAAAGTCTCGTTCATTAAAAAATTAATAGTATTTTGTTTAAATATATATTGGATTTAATTAAAAGAAACAAATACAGCTTTATATAAAACCATATTATCTAGAATTGCAATTCCGTTGACAATGCTATTATTATTGCACCGAACGGTCTCGTAAAGGAGCAAGTGTATAAACGGCACAGTCCCAGGTGGATTTCCCTGGATCTTTGTTATAACTATTAGAGCTTGAAACAGGGTATACTAGAAATTATAAAAGAAAGGAAGCTTAGCTGCGCATGCTTAAATAGTGTTAATAGGTAGTTTTGTTTTTAGTACCTACTACAAAAAAAAATAATCGCATTAAGTTGTTATTTTTCGTTTATTATCATACATTTTTCGAATAAAACGGAATAGTTGAAAAGAATTTCGTAATTAGTTACTTTCTTCTTTATTTTTTGGTCATTTTAAAGAAATTGTATTTAAGGCCGTATCAATTATCCGTCATCAGTCAAGATTGAGGACAACGAAAATATTAAAAACGATAATATTTAATAACAATTCCTTAAGTGCGAAACGCGGCGTTGAGCTCCACCACTCAACACGCAATGCCTCTAGAAATTGGCGGAAAGAGGTTGGAGGAATGGAATGTCATAACAGTATGGTCCCTCTGCCTACCCTTCTGTGTGCGGGATATAGCGTGAAGCTGATTAATTCATGAATTAAACTCATGCGATAATTATTTCTATCTGCAGCTTGTAATTTAATTAATCAAGCACCAAGAGATAATGAACTCTATTATGCACAGTCCGCGCATAGGCTATATAATAAGGCTATTTTAGGGTTCCGTACCTCAAAATTAAGAAACGGAATCTTTATATGAACACTTTGTTGTAATTTATATCAATCTCTCTCTCTAAAATGATTTTACTAAATTTTGTATGATATACGACGAGCAATCAAAACCTATACGGTACTTCCCGTGAATCTACAGAATATATGAAAATTGGCAAGAAGTGAGAACTTGCAGTATAAAGAAAGGAAAAATACAAAAAATAAAAAAAATATAATAATTTCATACAAAAAAGATTACAAACATATAATTATAGCTTATTATTTACAAAATGAGTGCATGGGTCCTTAAGCTTAAGTATGGCAACATTTATAAATTGTACTTTCTGTTGACACAATTTTGAAATTGGCACGGAACCCTCGGACCCACCGTCCGACTCGCATTTGACCGGTTTTATTCTTAAATTCAAACATAAAAAAGTAAAGAAATATATTTTAATCCGAGTAATAAAAGCTTAATCGTATCAACAATTTACATTAAAACAAACACCAAAATTATATTCCACATTTCCTTCTATTCTCCTTTACAATTTAACGTAACTTTCGGGCCATTCTACGAGTATTTACGCATTAAATACGCTGAGAAATGCAGCTAAAGCTGTAGTATTATACTGAATTCGTACTTAGTTCAGGTTTAATATTCGAGTTGCATATAATTTAGCAAATTAGTGCCACAAACTGGTTCATTAGCCGACCGCTGAAGATGTATGGCGTCATTTAGAGGACTTTCAGCTATTCCTTTACTCGTTTCTACGAGTATATACTTACATACGATTCTTTGTTAGATCTTATGTTAATGTCGGTGTTGACAGCCAACTTGATGTACGTTTGCTATAGTTAGTATGTGGTTTAACTGTGAAAGGGTTTATGTTTGAATGCAATTAATGTTTTTTGTATTTAAAATGTTGTTGTTATAGTATTTTCTATTTTTAATCTAGTTTCTTTTAATTGAGATGAGATTGAGTAGTTAACTCAATCAAAAAATATGATCGTTTACAATTCGTTATTACTGTATTTTGTATGAAATTGACCAAGTAATAGAAACCTTCCTGTGGACCTGAAATTATGAAATTTGATAAAGGAAAAAAAAATATTTCAAACTTATAATTGTAGTTCATTTTACATAAAATGAGTGCATACGTCCGCAAATTTAATTTTGTCAACTTTTATGTACTTCCGTTGGAATACAATCCTGATATTCACCTAACAATACCTATATAAATAAATGCAAAAGAATTCATGTTATTTACATTATTAGAATCTTTGTTGCCCTCTCAAAGAGGCTTAACTCAATTAGCCACGGATCTACAAAGTAAACATACGAGAAATCAATAAACGCCTAAAATATATGTATATTATTTCTATGTATTGCTCTCATTTTCTTATATTGAGTATAACTCTATATTTTTATGTAAAAAATGTCATAACGTAATCATATATAGCAGGATAAGCAGAGGGAACCCTTAAGTTCGTTAAGACACTCCTTTCCCTACTTTCCGCCGAATTTTCGAGGCATTGCATGTTGAGTGCCGGATCTCAACGCCGCGCTTTGCCTTTGTTGACTTACGTTAATAAATAAATTATTTATTAACGTAAGTCAACAAAGGCATTTTTCCAACTGGGATCGAACCCACAACCGTCGTGCTTAAATTCAAACGTTTATGCCACTACGCCACAATGGCCTCATGTATTCTTATTATGTTGTCACATAAGCTACACATTACCTCGAGCTACGTGGTAGGTATTCGAAGAATTTTCTTCAACTATTTCTATAATAAATACAATTAACTTGTCCATATAATTATAATATTTATAAAGTACTAGTGGACCCGAACGTGTCTACGCCCGCTTGAACTATACGAATATTTATTAAATATATTTATGAAATTATTTTCAGTTTTCAATAGAGAGATGCGTTAAGCAAGCTCATTTTGGATGACGTTTTCTAACAACAAACTTTGCAAATCGTTGCTTAGCAACGGTCGCATAGCGATGGTTGTTATCAACATGGCAGAATAAATTGCAAGTGTCAAATTAATAAGTATTTTAATATGTTGGTATATATCGAAAATATTACAAATATGAGAAAAAAAGGTATCCTATGTTCATCCCGAGACCCTCAAGTATCTCTATATGAGTATTTTATCACAATTAAATTAGCGGTTTGGCCCTGATTGCGTAAAAGACAGGCAGACAGACAGACAGAGTTACTTTCGAATTTATAATATTGGTATGGATACATTTTGATTTATGAAATATGTGAAAAACAAAAATTCTATTCAAATTAACTCCTGAAATGACAATATTTTATATTGAAAAAAAAAACGGTAAAATCTGTATATATTTGCGTCCTCGAAATGAAAAATAGCTTTCCTTTTTTCTTATAAAAGAATTATGTGAAGAAACAAAGATAAACTCGAATAAGTCGTTCTAGAAGTCGCCTTTGTTATTAATATGTAACGAATTCTGTGTATTCGTATTTGAAATTCAAATGAACTGCTCAAGAAAAAGTTGTTCCACTTATTCGTATAATATATATTCTGTTTTTTTTCATGATATATTATAAGATTTAATGTACTGTATTTCCACATATTAATAAATGTAAGTAATATGTGACTTAGCACCTAAAAATAGGTAATTATAGCCATAAAATATCACTATACACCTATTTTAATACATTTATAAAACATATTATTAAAATCAACTAAACATGTTGTTAAATAATATGTTTTTCTCGAATAAAAAAATAATAATATCTAATCTGGCTGCTTTGAGTGAGTGTACTCTCTCTATTTAAAAAAAATACTCTAATTCAACAACTTTTTTAATAAAATATCCGTAATGAATATAAAACATTTCCACAATAGAATAAAATTTACCATTCTTACTTAGGTAATAATTTTACCCTTATTTTACCTCTTAATAATAGTTCATTTGAGTGGTTGGCAAATGCTAGAGCAATTTCTTCAACATCTTTCCATTTGGAGGTGCTCCAAGTACTTTTATTGTTGATATTTCAAACTTTACACAGCTTTTATGTGAAACCTTTGTTCTGTTTGAACGTGATTATTTCTATACTATTCAGTTGCAATTTAAAAATTAATGGTTTAATTCAGGTAATAATAATTAAAAAAACCTATTTTAATAATAAATCTGTTAATAATTATAACAAATATCGTAAATTACACGTTTATTTATTACTTTTAATAATATTCAATTACATTAAATATAGAATAATGAACAATAAGAATTGGGTGAAAAAAATGTGCATTAAATATGGAAAAGTACCATAACGCACCTAATTGATAAATTAAACAAAAATCTTATATAGTACATTCTTTGTAGGTCTTAATACTAGGTTTATTATGCTACAAGCGGGATACAGAGTAAAGCTAAAAAAATCCAGTACTTAACGTTCATTTTGTTCCAGGCTATGGTATAATACCTCTCAAGATACCATCATCACCAGCATCTCATTGCACCCTACATACGACAGTGGGCTGCGTGGGCAACGACGAATGCACTGCCAAAAGCCATAGCATCATCCGTCTCTTGGGACCCGTCCGTGATGTGATAGTACGACCCGCAAGGCATCATTATCGTCCTGGCGAGACTAGTGAGTATCTATAATGTTATTTTATTTTGCTGTATTTATAAAGAATTGTTAGAAAGTTATTAGAAAAATCTGTTGTCTTGCAGAGCTTTTCAGAGTTCGTTTTTTTCTGAAGTTAAATGTTATGAGTGAATTCATCGTGAATTTAAAAAAATATATAAGTGATGTTTAGAATACGTTTATATTAAGTTTTAAATGAAAATCTGTTAAGTTTATCTATCAGTGGAATTGCCATTGATTTTAAAAGCATATATGTATACCTATAAGGTAGAAAGTTGCAATGTTCTTTTCCTCGTTCTTCGTATCCTATCTCCTTTCTCCTTATTTTCGTGTAAAAATGGCATCGTATAATATTTTTAGGCCGGTTCTTCCAGTTCCGTGGGGTCGCCACTCCTCAACAACCCACCAGCTGCCTAGCAGGCTTAATAACACCGTCAAGTTACGCGAAAGCGTGTCCAGCCAAGTTATTATTTTAACAAACATTTTTATTTTCTAAAAAAATAAAATTATAATATTTTAAAAGATTTCCCTTCAAATTATTTTGAAGGCTGATTGAATGAACATTTATTATGTTCGGTCCAGAGCAACGAAGGTATTGGGCGTAATTAATTAGATTTTCGATTATCCTGTCACCATAGTGATTGGCGGCTTCTTTTCTATAATAAATTTTATTTAAGACGTGCTTCTGCTTTTCATTCGGCGAATATTCCAAATGTTATTATCGTGAAAACATCTTTAAAGTGCTTTACATTTTTTTCCTTATTTTGGTCCTAAAATATAATGAATAAAACATCGTATATCTACTGGGATATCCCGGGACTTATATTAATTTATTGACAAAAATAAAAGCAAATTTATTTCGTTATTGCAAGTGAAATAGTAATATTGGTGCAATCAATCAATCATTCAGCCTTTTCGGGTCCACTGCTGGACATAGGCCTCTCCCAGGGAGCGCCAAAGCTCCCGATCCTCCGCCTTCCGCATCCAGTCGAAGCCAGCAACCTTCTTCAGGTCGTCGGTCCATTGGTGCAATGGGCATATGTAAATCAAAGTGGAACAGAATGGTTGTGAATCATTGGTTGTGAACATATATTCACATTTCATGGTCTTAATGGTAACGGAGTGTCTTACAACTAGTTTCCAAGATTCCCTCTGTCTACAGCATTATGTACGAAATACACCATGAAGCTTGAAAAATTGCACAAATCGTAATAGACCATTAAAATCACTGTACTGAATATATAGGATTTTGTATTGAAACTTCTGCCTAAGCTTTACTTAGTTTAATTATTAAAAGTAATCAAGTCTTTCAATCTATTTTTAAAAGAAAATCTGTAAAAAGTAATTCGACAAATAAACTCACAGCACTTTACTTAAAAACTATACGACGAAATAAGAATAACAAATACTACGGATAAATTCCGATCACGTGCATAAAAAAACGTTCTATCTGGCTGTTAAATTAACGACGGGCTTCCTTTGGCAAGCTACCAGTGTTAGTTAAATGTAATTTTAAAGACCAATATTGTCTTTAACTTTACAAAGGGGCCTGTCGTAGCGTAGGGGCATAAGCGTACGACTGTAATCAGGATAGATTTTAGATACCATTCTCATTCGAGAAAATAAAATATCAATAAATATATATTTCGTCGCTCTGGTGTCGAGGCAAAGCGCGGCGTTTAATTTCGCCTTGCCAACACGCAATGCTTCAAGAACTTGGAACTTGGAGACTTGGGACTTGGGGAATGAAACTACCACTATGTTCAATCTTACTTCACCTTGCCATATGCGGAATACGTTTAGCCTCTTAACCGCGCGTTGACTCAAAATTGGGCAGAGATATGAGAGCAAAGTGTTTTGACACTAAACTCTTTCTACCAACCCGACTATGTGAGACAAGCACGAATCTGAAAAAAGTTTTACAAACTTTTTATAACAAAAAAAAAATCAGCTTCAAGCTGTATCCCGCATATGGCAGGGTGGGCAGAGGGAACCTAATGTTAAGACACTCCGTTACCTACTTCTCACTTTTTATAACATACCCATTATAATCCAATATTGACACAGATTCAAATCTCATAAAATACTTGGCAGCCCCCAGTACGGGGGTTCGAAAGCACGACTCGAAGTAATTAATTACTAAGCAAGCCCCATACATTACGCTGGCAACTACTTTAGCCGGATAAATTGTCTTTCAACTGTTTCACGGCAATTTGTGGTCTCATTTTTATTGATGGTTTAACTTGGCTTGACGAGTAATGGTTGAGTGATTTGGGAATATTTTAAGCCTTTTAGAGATTATTTTAGAGGAATGGTTAAACTTTTTAATCGATGTTAATTATTTATATTATAAACAACTTGCCGTATTATAGACTAAACAGTCAGTCGTAATTTATTTATTTTTAGGATTTTATTTGTTTTTGCTCGCAAAAATTGTCGAATTTAATAAGAAAAAAGTGTTGATTTCCGCCATTCAACACGCAATGCCTCTGCAATCCAGCGGAAAATGGGGAACGGAGTGTCTTAACTCTCATAGTGAGAATGAAGAAGAACTTGCTGAGCTGGTTTGGGCACATCGAACGAATGAGTGATGAAAGAATGGCGAAAAAGATATATGATAGAAAAGTGAGCGGTAAGAGAGGTAAGGAGGAGACAAATCAAAGATACTGGAGGACGGTTACGTAAAAAGCATGAGGATCCCTCGGAGGGCATGTATGAAGAGGTTGATGACAGTGGACGAGGCGAAAGAGGTATGTAGAGACCGTAGCGTTTGGCGCTCCGTTCTCTCTGACTACCACGCTAGGGATAAAGCGTGAAGTTATGTATGAAGTATGTATGTAATAAATGTATGTAATTCACGCAACACGCAATGACTCGAGATATCTTCACTCAGCGTTCTCCATACCCTGAAATATTAACGTGAAAAGGCACAAAAAAACACATTTTTAATAAGCAAAACGAACAAATCGGCTTAAACATACACTTTCATGAATATTAAACATTCAATATTTACTTCAATACAACAAATATCTGAATATTGCGAACCAATCCCATACTGTACTTAAGCAGATTAAATATACACAGAGTTTCAACTCGCGCCATTAAAATACGATAAACACATTTTATTCACATTAACCCATATAGACCCGCCGTGCCCAAATGGGTACATCTACAATAGTACCCTTGTTTTTTTTATATTTTTATTTTTATACAGTTTATGTCTAGAATTGTAAAGATAAGTAGTATATCCTTATGTTGTAGCCGTAAAATCCAATTAAAAATTTTTTACAATCGTTCATTTCGTGCCTTTTGTAAAGCTGTTTCACGAAATCTGTGAAGGCAAAATGTAAGTATATTTATTTTTAAATTTTTCTTCTAAATACATTTGTTTTGGTACAAAACATACTTAAGTACTTAGTATTCTATGTAATATAATTACATTTGATTAGAAAAGAAGAGTCGTAATAGGACAAATTCAACTTTTACGATGCTGTCCCCAATTGGGGCCAATGGGCACATCAGAGGTCAATTTTTATGTTTTTATATGCATGTCCATCCAAAGTTCATAATGACTCTTAGGATATTTAGCGGTCGCAATGAATATAAGGGTCTTCGAGAAGCAATCGCAGTTGTAATTATTAAAGAAAAAGACTTCGGAGAGGTATATTTAGTTGCGCTGCCTCTAAAACCACGTGTGGTAATCGACGAAGAAGAAGATGTAGATATACAAAGCACTGCTAATCTGCCTGCTTACTAATAGAAGGATTTATCAACCTTTTGCTAAGAGACGTAGAGGAACCGTAATCTTGAGCAACCCCGTTGGTGTAAAAGTGATCCAACTACGACTAATATACAAGGTCGTCTTGAGAAATTTAAGAATTGTTAAAAGATGAAACTTAGCAGTAAAGGATATGAAAAGAAAAACCGAGCCGATTTTGATTACTGCTTTTACCAAGTTAACTAAATTTTATTAGTGCGAAGGTTTTACAGTGTGGTATGGGAGGGGTTGATCAGGCTGATCAATCTTTTAACCTATATAGCACTGCTGTACGTGGCAAAAAATGGTGGTGGGTTGTATCCACACATACATAGGATCTTGCTGTTGCAAATTCGCGGCACCTGCACTTGCTAACTAATATAAACAGGATAGATTAGCTTGATTTTTTCGTTACATCGCTCGTCACGATTTAAGAGACGAAAACATCAACGTATTTATGCGACCAGCAGCTTCTGCAGTACCAAGTCTGCAGCACCACGGGGTAGACCACTACTCCCAAAAATTTTGCTAGCAACTGAGACGTGCAATGTGCCATAAAAAAACGCGTTGATAGTGTAAAAAGTGTTATAAAACATTTCGTGTCGCAAAAATAGTTTCGAAAATTTAGATACTATATGTGCCCATTGGCCCCATTTAAGGACGGCATTTTTTTAATATTTAAATAAAAAAAAATTAAATTTTTTTTTACGTTTTTTATTTTCTTACATCGATATCTATCAATTATTACCGAAAAAACCTTTGATTTACTGCTAGTTTGGCTATGGGTCTAAATGGGTTAATGTGCCCGTTTTTTATTTTATGAAAGGTAATGAAAAAGTTATGAGATTTTTATAATATGTATAAGCTCTTGTTTTTGTGTGTTTTGAGCTTTTATAAGCTTAACAGTTATTTATGGGTATATCTTATAGCTTTTTTGTGCTTTATGTTTTGATTTTATCTAAAGGATATGTGGATTTATAGCCTTTCATCCTGGTCTGAATGAAGTGTTTTATATGACGATATGGAGTATTTTTAACCGACTTCTGTAAGAAAAGGAGGTTATCAATTCGACTGTATGTTTTTTTTATTTTTATCTTGGCTATAGATAGTCATTGGCATATCTAGAGATGTTTTCTGAGCATTTCTTTTTTTATAATACAAAAGAAAGATACCAATTACATATTTAATTTAAATAAATATTATTATGTTTAACATTGAATTACACAATCTACAATAAGTCACTAATAACTTTCCCACAATTACTTAAATTTAATTATAATTATGCAATAATAACTATACTTATATTAACATAATTTCTACTTGTTCCAGTTACATTTTGGATTCTGGCGCTGGACCACGATCTTCGCTTAGTTAGAGACGAGATAGCGTACGTAGCGCTGAGCGATCCCGCGGGAACTAAAGTTGCTATTTGGGATCAACTATCCATGGATGAAGGTAAGTTTCAAGTAATTTTATGGCCCTTGTAGAAGTGGTCATTTGGGATGCTTTTGTACTATCTAATACGGTAGTCGTTAATATCTAGAACAAATTGGTGTTATCAAATTTACATAACTGTTTTAAAATATGGTTAATTTTTTGATGAAATGGATAGTTTTAAGATTTTTAACGTTTTAAGCATAAATAACAACAAAATTCGTAAGTAGAGATATTGTTCTTTTTTTTTTCATTTTATTCTGAAAAAATATTAGTCTGTTTCTTATATCATTATTGCTTCATTTTTATGAAATTAAAATAGTATATAATTCATTACATTCCACTGAATCGAACCCATAACCCGTCACGTCACACGCTTAAGCCCCTGCGCCATGGCTGGTCTAGTTAACACATAGTTATTAAAATATATTTCTTATTCTGATTGCATTACTGATTTTTGTATAAAAGTCCTTCTCTCTGTCTTTCAAAAAGGCTTTCTATGTCAGATGAGTGAAGATCAGCCTTGACAGATTCAATTTCCGATTATAAATAGTGTTACGATCACGAAAAAGGTTACATAGAGAATCAGGGGAACCGGAAGTTTAAGTGTTTGAATGGGGGTAGTGTATGTGCAAATAAATCCAAGATAAAACGCACTTTAACCGATTGTCTACTGCGGAGACTCGTGTATTTTGAAGTAGGTCGGATAGTAAACTATTGAAATATCACTTTGTTTTCCACTTTCCGCCCCACTAGAAGCATAGAGTGGTAAAATCAATTACCACATTTTATCTAAACACTGATCTAAACTGAGTGAAGTTCGACGCCATAAATATTTAACTTTTAGATAACTAAAGAGAGACCAGAGGGGAACTCGGCTGAATTTCAAAGATACTATAGGCAATAATATATAGTATGTTATTTTGTCATATATTAATAGACCATGGAATATGTATATGTCATGAAGAAGTTGATGACAGTGGACGAAGAGAGGTATACAGAGACCGTAGCGTTTGGCACTCTGTTCTCTCTGGTTACGCTACTAGCGATAAAGTGTCAAGCCAAAAAAAGAAGTATCGGACCTAAAAAATATATTAAAACTTACTTGTAAATAAGAAATTACAATATTATATTAACAGAGAAGGCTTTAATTATAGACTTTATGTAATTAAAAATGAAACAAACAAACTAAAACTAAAACTGTAAACTCTATTAACTTTGGCACGCCGCAAATGAGCTAGACAAGTTCAGGAACTATCAAACTAAATTGTTCCGTGTCATGCCTGAAGATGCTCTTGCCTATGTAATACCAAATTACTTTGAGTTTCTGTTACAAATCATAGCGTTGGCCTTAACTAACCTGAGACCAAGACCGAGGTGTTAGAATATTAGTATTTGGAAATCTACAACGGATACCTTTGTGACCTAGTTTCTAAATATTTTTGAAATTTCAAAATATTTAAATAGTAATTAGTGAATACCTGAGCTTAGTTATTTGATTATATGAGTGTCAATTTTCTCTAGCCTACTTAAATTAATTGTAACTGAAAAGACCATATTTCTAAATAATTATCTGGAAAGTAGAGATTACAATGTTTTTCTTATACTCGAATTTAACAAACTTACTTTACATGTAGTACATGTTATTTAATTATGAAATATTTTAGATTATCTTCTATATTATATACATTACTGAATTCATTAAAATAAATTGTATGTAAATTCACATTATAATACTACCTATCCTATAACAGCACTTCTCGCAAACAGTACCTTGGAAGATCATTTTATATCATCAACGACAGAACAAGCTATCTAATTGCAAAGTAACTTTGTTATTGTTGCCCTCCGAAGTCAAAAGTAATAAGCGAGCCAAGTACTTCCTCCATTTCGTTGGGAAGTAGGAAGCTACGCTCGCCTTTCATATTTCCTAATCCAATATCGGATTCGGATATTTTTGCATTATGATGGAAGATAAAAAGATCTAAGTGGGTTATGTTATTATGACACTGATGTGAATTGTGTCGAATGTTATTTCAAAGACTTTGTGTTTGTAGATATCGTTTATTTTGGGAAAAAATTGTGGATTTGAATCTTATAAGAATGTTTCTTAGATTCTCGCTATATGGTAACCAGAGGAAACCGTCTAGAGTGTTAAGACACTTCATGAGGAATATTTACTCTGATATTAAACTAGGATTTTAGGTACGGATCCCTAATTCTCTTGTCATAAATAAATAATAACAAGCATATAGGATTTTACTAGTGCTAATGAAAATAATCTTTCTTTCTTATGATAAGCATTTCTATAAACGTATTGGTCTAGCATATATGTATATAGAGTAGATGATAGATAGATGTATAAAACATAAGATATTTGATATGGCTGTATTTGTTCTAATAATGTATTGTTACTAATATTGTTTTTCGGTCAGAAAAACAAAGCTATATTTCTACATACTTGTGTACCTACTAACAATGTTATAGGTATATCTCTTGTTCGATAAAGATGCTTATTTATGTCAAAAATAGATAAAGGAATATTTATAATGTATACTGTGGCGTAGTGTACACTATATTTATATGGAGAAATATTGAGAGAGGAGTGATATGTTACTCGGCCCTTTTTGCCCTTCCTACAGTTGTAAAAAATGTGTAAGTGTAAAAAAAATGATTTAATTGATTTGTTAATTTATTGCGGTACCTTACAATAGTACTTTTGAAAGGAACTTTATTCGTTGAAGAAACTGGATAACGGAAGTATCTTAATATTACAAGAAATACAAGGCTATAAAATCGTTTAACTTTAGTCTTAATTGAACCTACATACCTATTATATATACAATCTTATACATGAAAATAAACAAACTTAATTTAACTTAAAATTGCACAAAATTTCCTTAGCTATCACATCTCTAGCTCTATAAAAGCCTTTTCGTGTCAATTGCAATGTAACCCGTGTCAAATTTTGATAGATTAGGTCCGCCTTGCCTTGTGAGTCGCGCCCCGCTGGGCTGTCAGCGACGCGACGCGACGTGCGGGTTATATTGAAATTTGGCTGTCCAGTTTATCGATGGGTTATATGAGGATAGTTTTCGTTTTCGGGTTTTTCGAGATTAGTTTCTGTTTTGATTTAATCGCGGCGTTAAGTTCCGCCATGTTATATGGCACAATATCTTGAAAATTCGACGGAATGTGGAAAATGGAGGGACTTGTCACTAGGTCTAGCTCAAGATGTCAAAATGAGATTTCGAAAGTGAAGCTGTAGAAAAATAATAAAAACATATTGTAATTTTTGTATGATAAATCACCATATTATTTTACATATACATTTACAATGTTAAGCCAGATCATAATGACATATCATTTTCATATTAACATTGAATGCTTACACGTATTGTATTGTTGTTGTATTATATGCAAATTGAACCCATAAATAGCGTTTCTAAGGTATACTCCAAATATTCCGTAAAGTGTCATTCTAAATGGAGCATTGCGTGTTGAGTGGCGGAGTTCATCACCTCACTATGTCTCGTTACCAAAGCCTAGAAATAAAACTATCAAATACTTCATTTCATCCAATGGAAATCGAACCCACAACCGCCGCGTTTTGCCACACTCTTGTGCCACTGGCCCCAATCACTTAAATATTTATAAAAAAAAAACAATATTATAATATTTGATAAGATAATACAAAAATAATGAATTTGAAAACGTAATCTAATCCTTTCAAATTTCATCAAATAATGTCGATTATTTGTTCAATAAAATCAATGCCACGATCATCATATTAATATATTTTTTTAATTGTTTCCGACCCGAATCCTGTATTGAAAAAAGGATTTGCCTAAAATCCGGCATTTTCATTATACTCGTATCAATATTCCAATTTTGTTTATTGGGTCACAGATTTTTAAAGAGACCAAAGTAGCGCAGTGAGGCAGCATCTAATTGTAATAGCTATAGATGAGGGTATTTTTTTCTTTTGGGGGAAATATTTACCCACTCTGGTGAGACAGAATGGGGCGGTGAGTTACACCTTTCGACACATAATGTCTGAAAAAGTCCTAAAATAAGTACTTAGTCTAGAGCAGGCCTATGCGGAAAATAGCATAAAGTTTATAAGGACGGAAGTTTGTTCCCCTATCAGGCAAAAACTTTTGAATGGATTTAGATGAAAGTTTACAGTAATATTTACAAAACGCGACGTTGAGTTCTGCCACTCAACACATAATGCCTCTAGAATTCGGCAGCAAACGGGAAACGGAATGTCCTAACACTAGGTTCCCTCTGCCTAACATGCTGTGTGTGGGATATCATTTATTTTATAATTGTCTATAATTAAGCTATAATATAACCTAAGACTTAAGCGGGCGAAGCCGAATTGGGGTCGCTAGTAAAATATGTATATTTTCAACATTTGTTTATTGGGTCATACATTTATGAAGGCGTCACGGCGGCGGGATTCGAAATTCTTTACTAAGTAAAGGATCAAGTACACCTGACACCGGTATGGTATCCGTTGTGAGTTGACATGGAAAAAGTTTCGATATAAAATATTATATGTTTTTTTATGTGAAAAAGAAGTTTTAGTATAGTGTAACTTATTTTGTTTTTGCTATTGTAGTAATTATTAGTTAAAAAAATTGCTGATAGAGCTGTTCTAATGGGAAGTGGAATGACTTAACACTAGGTTCTCTCTGCCTACCCCGCCGTGCTAACAACGTGAAGCTGTTTTTTTATGTTCATAAGTCTTCCGAATACAAATTATCTTGTGTTGTTATAATTAAACGACTGCGTTTCAAATATTAATATTTATTTGTTATTATAATATTTAAATCCTTTATAGTAAAGTATTCTGATATATTTAAATATTTTGTATTAGTAACATTTTATTAGGTTGATGCTGAAAATGAAATACTTTAAAGAAAGAGCAAGTTAGGGTGAAGAACACTATCTGGCCAATTTTCAAAATATTACGTGTTGAGTGGGGAAATTCAAAGCCGCGTTTTGTCTTGTTTCAAGAACAAGGAAATTAATAATAATTTCCCCAAACGGTAACCGAACCCACAACTGTTACGTTTACTATTAGAGGTAAGCAGGCAATCTTACATGTTAAAATAAAGTATTATTCTTTCCGAAAAAAACTAATAATTTCATATTCTATAAACTTTTCACACTAGCAAAGGGATCAAAAACACCTGACATAGTACGAGGTTACAGCGTCGTGTTAACATAGAAAACCTTTTGCGATATTGCTCGATTTTACTTTTATATGACGGCCGTTGATAGATTTAGGGCCAATATTTCTTATATAGGAAAATATTTTATTTTTCTTGGGAACGTGATTGTTAGAGATGAAATGTTTTGGTTAAAAATAAAATGTATTAATCTATTATTATACGTTTCTTAAGAATTTTGAATTCTAAAATTTCATAAAGAGATAGTAATGAACAAAATGAAATTCTTGCCTGAATATCGACAATTTATTTCATTGGAAAATTCTAAGGAAAATAACTGTTGAAATTGTGAAACCATAGAATTATACTTTATGCCGATTTATGAACGTCTAAAAATTATGTTTGCAAAAAAACTGGCTAGGCAGAGAAATTCTAATTTGTGAAACTAAACGCCGCGATTCGTCTGTCGGAGGGGGAACATAAAAATTACACCACGCTTTGTTTTTACAAAGCTGGTAAATAATTTAAATACTTCCTGCATACATTTTATACACCCCAATAATATATTCCCCCAGTAATCTATTGTTAAAAACAATTTTGCTCAACAGAATCACAGTTTCCATAATGTAAATAACATATTAATTTCCTTTTTGTTTTAATACATTAATAACTAAAACATGTCAGGTCTCGATGTCAGAGGCTCGGAGGTTTTGATTAATTATATTCGTCAACCCTTAGAGCCTGTGATATGAGGGCGAAAACTTTTCTAAGCCACGCCTTGTGTCACTGGGTCGAGTGGAAGGCAAAATTACTTAATGTTTTACTTTTTGAGTTTAATTTTAAATATCTTATTTTAATCACAAAAATATATCTGCGATTATTTTTTTTTAGAATACAATTTTATTTATATTATGTTTAACCTTATACAATGTTTCTGAGATCGGTATGGTGAAGCGGTACAGCACCTGACTGCAAACGTAGCGTTTGTGGATTCTATTTCCAGTAAGAGGAATAAGTTAGTTACTCGACAGCAATGCCTCCCGAATTCGACGGAAAATGGAGAACGGAGTGTTTTAATAGTAGGTGTCTTCTGTCCACCCTGATGTATTATGGACACATACATACGTGCATATGACGCTAAAAAAATAAAAATAAGGAATATCTTATTTTGATATATTATTTTTATATCTGCAAAAAAATCTATATATATTTTGCTTTGTCTTTTATATGATAAATGTTGAGCCTTATTTAATTTCATTATAAAAGTATATTATTTTCCTTTTATCTAATTAAGGAGTTTATTAAATTTTCATAAATAAAGTGTTTGTTGTCGAATTCACTTCGCTAGAAACCACCATACCGTACTAATCGCTATATTTCGTCTGTTCTCTGGTTTCAAAGCTAAATTTTAGTATGTAAAGCTATCTCGAAACTTTTATGGAATGAAAGAAGTAAAATTCATTCTGTATGCAATAATAAAACGGTATGAAAATAGCTAGGACTTCTATTGTGAAAATTATTTTGTGATAAAAACTTTAAATAAATACCTAATACACGTATTTTGGACGAATTTCTTTCTTCTCTTATAGACATTAACATCATAATGCTAAAACAAATGGTATAAATAAATATATTTTTTTAATCTTTGAAATATATAAATTAACTTTTTAATCTGTTTCGATAAGTTACTGACATTGAAAAGGCGTTTGCTATCGGTATCTTTCTGTTTAAAAATAAGATCACGTTTTGGGTGGCGAAATCCCGCCTCAATTTGTTTAAGCACGACCCAGAAGTGCCGTACATTAAATACGAACGTTACGTGTTAGACAACTCGTTGGACAAACTCACATAGGCTTTAAAAATGGCCCCCAAAATGTACCCCAAACCCCAACTTTTAAGAAATAAAATAACAACTAAAATAACTAAAGATGTATGTAGTGCCACATAAAAGAAAAAGGCCACAGACATTTTTTTTATTGAAAAGTGATATTTTCATTTTTGTTTAGTCAAGCTGTTGTTTAAATTTTGTGTTTAATGCGACCGTAGTAGCTCAGCAGCACTGCTTCTGAGTGTTAACAGAAAGGTTATAGATTCCCATTCGGGAGAATAAATATTTAATGATTAGAAACTAGATTCTTCTTATTTTATCTTTTGCTTACCTCCTCGAAAATAATTAACTCATGAAAATGAAAATATGAAAAACTCCTAACTAAAATTTTAATCCACGAGCATTGTAAATATTTAAAGCAACTTAACGTTTTTTCCACGGCCCTAGTGTTACATTAAATTGAGAATTAATGGCGAAACTTAACACCGTGAACTATTGAGACAAGTGCCTTTGATAGTTAAAAAAAAATACTTTTAAAACAATTTAAGCATATTTAAACTAAATAACACGTTTAATTATACAAGGTAATCACAGTATTGACTGTATACGACTAGTTTACATACATGTTTGCTCATAGACACCTAATTGCATGTTCCTGTGTTTATCTTTGTATTTGTATAGAGATAAACATAGCTTATGTTAGGTGAATTTAGATCTATAATTAGTGCAATTTATGCATATTATTATGCTAGTTATACTGTACTTATTAGGAACTATCTAATTGTTAACAAATTCGTGAATTAATAGAGGTTAGTGGTGGTGTAGGTGGTAGTGGGTTCGATTGTCACTCGAGGTTATGAAATAATATTTTATTTTGTTTGCTCTTGTGTCGAGGTAAATCGCGGAGTTTAGTTTCGTCAACAACAACCTCAACACGCAATGCTTTCTGAATTCAACAGAAAATGGGGAACGCATTCTTAACACTGGGTTCCCTCTGCGTACCCTGTTTTCCTATCTTATAATATAACGAAGCCTTGAGTTTCCTCTTTAAAACATAAGATTTAAAATAACTTCTTCCTCCTGGCATTGATCCCGGCTATTGCCAGGGGCTGCCTTCCTACTATAAGGTACTCCACTCTGCACGGTCTTTTGCTTTCCCGGTGGTTAGACCATTTAAACCATTAGATTTATAATATACCTGAAAAAAATATGTTCCAATAATATCACCTAATAGTCATTTGATTGTTATTCTAGAAAATGAATCATTTAATATTTCTATAAATAATTGATTATTTGTTCTTAAGGTGTAAGAAAACTAAATGCAATTCTCGCGTCTGGAGCAAGATCAGGAACATGGAGGATAGAAGCCCAGTGTGGGGGAGGATCAGCTCGAGTTGACTTAACAGTTGGTTCAGGGCTAGGCAGTACTACTCCAGCCACTCCTGCAGCTGAACAACACTACGTGGAACTGAAGTTTGCTGATAGTATGAGAAGACGATACAAGCCTGGCTTACCTTTTGTTGGTAGAGTAAGTATTCATATTATAGTTTTTTTTCGTAATTTTATTCAATTTTTTTAGCTTCATGCTGTACTGCATATAAAGAGGTGGGCAGAAGGAACCTATTGTGAAGACCTCATGCTCCACGCACCGCGATCATGAGACATTGTATGGATAACATATTTTGGATGGCAACATTTACCACAACGAACAATTCATTGTTCCAGGTAGGAATTGAACCGACAACCTAAAGGCAATTGGGATGATAGTAATGATACTATCTATGAAGTTTATCTGATATGTTTAGCTTTACATGGATGGTTATGGGTTCAGTTCTCCAAGAGGATATCAACAATTAGGCTATTTAAAATGTGGAGTTTAGTTTCGCTAGCCAGAACCCTACATGAATAACTACCTATTCTTATAGGTTGCTGATCAAGCAGATCTTAACTAATTAATATTTTTAGTTAATCATTGTAAATCTCTTAGTTGCATCACAGACTAAGTACTATTTTTTCTTAACTTCACGCTAAACTGATTTCTTTAACTTTACGCAGTATCCCGTGCACGTCAGAGGAGGTTCCTCAAGATGAAATCAAACCACAACTTCACGTTTTACTTTCATACGCTTGAACCTCTGCGCCATAACTGGCCTCACTTTACAGGCTACTTATTAAATCATTGCAGAAATCTTAATTACATCCAAAATTATAATACACTCTCTCTCTCTCTCTCTCTCTCTCTCTCTCTCTCTCTAATTTTGTTATATACTAACAATATCCAGATTGTTCAAAGCTCGTGTTTATAGTTAACAGACCTTTATAGTTGGAGCTAATAGCCTAAAGCCAAGGGATATCAAAACAAGCCAGCGCAAACAATTTATATTGAAATTCATGTAATACAACTAATTAATTGAAGAAATTTGAATATTTTACAGTCTAATTCTGAGTATTGTTTATGTTTACTCATTCTATAATGAAATATTAGTTGTTATATTCAATTAAATTTTGATTAGAAATTTAATTATAATGATTGGGATGATGTTTTGTTGATTATATATATTCTTTTATTTTATTAATATTCTACGTTGAGGCCGTAGTAGCGCAGTAGCACACAGTCTGACTGTAAGTGCGATGATTTAGTCCTTTCATTTCTATATCCTTGAAATAGTAATAAGACTCTTTAAAGAACGAGTGAATAGGCACTACCAAGGCAAGCATGCTCCACCATCGTTCACATCGTCACTTACTACCAGATGAGATAGCGGACAAATGCTTGCCTATCTACAATAAAGAAAAAAAAAGACAAAACGCAGCGTTGAGTTCCGCGACGCAATGTCTCGGAAATAAGGCGGAAAACGGGGACCAGTTTTTACCACTATGATTCCAATGCCTATCCTGCTATATGGATGAGATGGAAACAGCATGAAGCTATACCATTATATATTACTAATTGTTCATTAATATTTCGCTTCAAATTACATAGGTTTTTTTATAAATAACAATATGTTAATCAGAATTTACATTTTTCCTCTCGATCTTTTTAGATCCTCACAATGAGAAGCAGGTGCGGGTATATTCTATTTCCCTTTATTCGTTATCGTTACAATCAATAGTTATAACAGGAAAAAACTCTTTGTCAATTCTTCGAAAGCATTACTAAGGGCTGTGATTCTTATTTCCATCGATACTTATACTTGTATTCATATTTTATTAGAAAATAAAATAATATTTAGAGTAGAATATTTTAAATTTATTTTTCTTTTTTTTTTAACTTGATGCACATGGCAGAGTAGGGATAGTGAACTTGGGAACCTAACGTTACGACACTTTCGTTGCCCACTTTCCGCTAAATTCTGGAAACATTGCGTGTTTAACGTCGAGCTTTGCCTCGTTACCAGGGCGAAGAAATTATGTGAGGAAATTTAATATTTCCTAAATATCTTTTATTCAGTTTTAATTAAAATTAATATGAAATATTTTAACAAATTTGCATATAAAAGAAACAACTAAAAATACAATACTAGATATTATTTCCTCAAGAAAAATATAATATAAAAAGTACTATGGAATAGAATAGTTTATTCTAAGAAAATTTCCTTCCAGTCCAGTTCTGCACTTAAACTACAATTGTAAAATGATTCCTATCTAGAACGGCTTGCTCTCGCCAAGTTGTTCGAGCTATTAGATGTTCAGATGGTGCTTAATAGAACTTTTATTTTTTTTTACTTATTTATAGCTTATTTTAGCTGGCGTATGTTTTCCTTTACTTGCTCTGATATTGAGATGCAATTGAGGACAATACCTTCAGAATTCGGCGATATCTGATATGTATTTACACGTACTAAATATAAATGAATTTATTTAAGAGCTTCTCCCTCATATTTCTTTTCGACAACCCTACATGAGCACAATTTTCCTTCTCCCAGCATATGGGATACCTTATAAAACTGACAAAGTACTCATAAACATTATACTTTAATGGCACTTCGTATAATGTAGGAAAAATTCATATAAACAACAATATAAATAACGAATATATTTTTCGTATTAGGGTCATAATCAGAAAAGTGGACATTTTCGAATTCGTAACGTAACTGATAAGTAACAATACTGATAATGTTTGTTACGAAACTGATGACATAAGGCATTATACACAACAAAATAAGAATATTATATGAATAAAACTATTGGTTTTTTTTATTTAATGAGACACAAATTAAAATTTTAAAGATTCAATCGTTGAATTAATAGATTATAAATGTAAGAAAACATAACAAAGTGACAATATTAACTATATAATAATGATAGTTCGTAATAAACTTATATTTCTAGTTAGAGATCACAAAGTTAATGATAAAATTATTAATATTTTAAAGTGGGTTTCACTTTAAAATATATCAAAATTTGAGTCGTTATCACGGGAATTAAGTTGAATTCTTTGTAAGTGTTTATTTCGCATATCTTCATTAATAGGATTGGTCTGTTTAAGACGTTCTCTATATCTTTTTTGACATAGGAGTCAACGCAAGTGTTTTTGACGCTTACTGAAAATAAAAAAATAGTTATCAATAGGTATTTAATAATATTTCATGTATATTGTCTAGTACAGAACCTATTTGTTTTTAAATAAAAGCCTCACCCGCTTGAGCTACATATTTATTAATGCACTATCTCCAGAGATAAAAAAAATTACAAAATCACAACTAATTTCAGGAAGAATAAAAATTTTTTTTTAACTAAATCGGTTAAGCCGTTCTGAGATAAGCGTGCACAAACACATTAAACAAACAAGCAAACAGACAAAAAACTTAAAAATCATTATTTTTGGTTACTTCACGTTATCAAAAGTCACTAATTATTTTTTTCATATGCCAGCATTTTTTTTTATATACATAATCTTCCGATAGTAACGTAATTATGAACTAGGCTTCATATTTTCTCAGTTTCGTTACGTAACGAAATATAACAAAATTGAGAATAAAATCTGAGAAATTCTAACCTTTTTAAATATTTGCTCATAAGCCACGTGTTGCATGTGCAAGCACTGAAGTTCTTTTTTGAGATTTTGTAAAAAGACGCAAATAACATACACAAGAAAACAAAATTATAGAATACTTACCAAAATAAAAGCCGTTTA
>JAEBDU010012400.1:0-29555 GCA_016802625.1 Heliconius numata | reverse complement strand
CTACCAGGGATTTCATTTCCTCGACTGGGAATCGAATCTCCAACCTGTCGCGATTAAAATCGCACGCTTGCGTCCCTTTGCCACGACAGGCCTCAAAACGAAACTTATTATATACAGATAAATTTTCTTTTATGCTAAATTTCTTAAAAACCTAGCCTAAAAGTAAGATAGTAACAGTACAAAAAACAATAACAGAAAATATTTCTGCAATTCAGCAGCATAATTAGAATTATTATTTTATAACGTCACATAATATAGCAACGACAATCTTTATCACGTTTTTTTTATATAATCTTATCAATTATTTTTAATATTATATATTAATTATGATTTTAATCGTTAACTATTACTATATCAAGATATCCTTGATTTAAGCGTGCATAGGCCGTGACTGTTCACAAAATATTTTATAGGCATATTTATTATAATATACTAAGAGTTCGTCCACTCTTGATATTTGGGCGGAAAGTGGGGAAGGTGTGAACACTAGGTTTCTAGTGTTTTATAGGCTATGTAGGAAAAAACGATTATTAATTTAAAAATAACATATACAGCCTTGAAATAGCTCTAAAAATAAAACATTTAAATTTAATAATATTTTTGTAATAATCATGGATTTTAAGTAAATCTTTTCTATAATCTTAATGTTTTATACAATAATATATTTATTCTTTTGTGAACTATATATTTATTATTACAACAGTTGCCGAATAAAAACAAGAAAACCCACTATTTCCGTTACGGTTCATAAACGTCACTTGCATCCAGCCTTTATCAGTGAAATGTCACAAAGCGAGCAACTCTTGGAACTGGACCAAGCGCCTGTCGCGTTTTACCTTCCTGGTAGCTAATTTTTAAAACAACATGGCATATATCCAAAGCAGATATAGCAGCGATAGCTTTAGATGGTTTTTCGGGATTTATTGGTTAAATGTGAAACTGAAA
The DNA here is from genome assembly GCA_016802625.1 of Heliconius numata. NCBI lineage: Eukaryota > Metazoa > Arthropoda > Insecta > Lepidoptera > Nymphalidae > Heliconius > Heliconius numata. The sequence continues at coordinate 28,610 of JAEBDU010012400.1, read as the reverse complement.
TGATAGCATGAGGTTAAAAATGGATTTATGCTGTGAAGCATTCAGTAAATGTGGTTTGAAAAGTTAAAAATTTGAGCTGGACAAAATTATTTTTAGTCCAATAATGAGAGAAATAAAGCATCAAATACTTCTTTCACCACGTCCAATGTCGTTAACCTCTAGATACATGCTTATTTGGGATCTAATTCTTTTTATGTAACCTTTTTTCACTATCAACCGAGGAAGTAATTACAAAAATACAATATTGGTTTATCCCTTTCCGGATTCTTAGGATATCTAAATTTAACGTAAATTTCGATATCCTAAGAATCCGGAAATACAAATTCGCAGAACAATGTTATTTTGCGAATTTAGAATTTTATTTTGTATTGTTAATAGACAGATATAATAAATAACAATTGTACCCCAAACCAAAATATTAGGAATTTCTAATATTTTGTCATTCAACGTGTGTGGCAGCTATTAGAATAAACTAATTTTATATTGTTTAATGTCCACGCATTTGATATTTTATAGGGTAAAAAATAAATAAATTTAAATCAATCAAAGTTGATTTTATTGAAATTCAATGTCGTATTTTATCTTATCAAATGAGGAACGTAAAATATTTAAAAGTATAAATAAGTATACCAATTTGAGATTGGTATCTTCAATAATTACTTACAATCAGGCATATTGGAACTGCGTTCGTCACATTGGCGTCAAATCTATAGGTATTTTATCTAAGAAATATCGAATACGAAGTTCATTTTGTAACTAGCGGACCGTACGTGTTCGCCATTGATATATAAGTAAATTTAAGTTTAATTAGGGAAAATTTATTACTTTACTATGGTTATCTATATATAGGTTTTACATTACCTATTTTTAAAAATCTTGCTTATAGCTCGCTTAAATATAAGGAAAAATATCCTTCAATTTGTTAGTAATCGTGTAAATACTAAGTCTTGCTTATAGAATTATGGCATTTGCAAGTGACCTATTTCACGAGACCAGATGTAAAGTGCTCCTCGGCGTAAGTAAACAATCGGTGCGAATGAATGCACGTAACCCTGCATCCTTATGCTCTTCTATTATTTTTACTGCAACAAAAATAGTCTTTCGAGCTGGGCAGTTCTATTTTCTCTTTGTGGTGTATATTTTTATAAAGTGTTTAGCTGGTTTTTCCATTTCAGTGTCAGAAGCCATTTTTTACCCGTTATCTACAGTATATTACTTTTTTCTAATGTGGATATATAGATGGTGTAACTCAATCGATGGATTAGGGTGGTCTATGGGTACAGGATCTCAGGACCTAATCATTTTAATTCCCTGTATGTATAGAGATTTTCAGTGGTGCGAAAGATATTAAAGAAATTGAGATTTTTTTAAAAAAAAAAAACCAGATTCTTGACCAAAATTGGTAAGTACAGCCCAACTATTGAATCTGCGCTCGTGATATTTTCTTCAATATAAATCGGTAATAGGACAATCGTATCATATGATAAGTAGTTAAAAACTGTTGGTGTATAAATTATGGAAATAAGGTTGAAAAAATTATAGAATTTAAAAAGTTAGATTTTAGCAAAATCTTTTAAGCGCTATGGCGAAAAAAATACTGGTGTTTTTTCCCAGGTGTAATTTTAAAATCTTCTGGTATTTATGATGAAAAGTTTCATAAGGCTTAATGAAACACATCATGCTAAAAACTGTACTTGAATTATGAAACAGTAAAAAATTTGCTATTCTCATTATTATTGAGAATTGACAATCGTTTTTTTAGATATTTATCAATGTTCACCAGTCAACTAGAGTAAAAATAATTCATTCTCCCGAGCCGGGATCAATTCTACACCTTCACGTTTACAGTCACACGTTGATACCACTGCACCACAAACAAACACACAGGGCCACAAACATAAGTATCAAAAATAAATAGTTCACATTCCACATGGTCCAGGTTAGAAAACTTCAATTAATTGAACTGACTTCATAATAGTCATTGAACTATAAACGCAAGAAGTTCTGTTTCAATAAAGGAAAGTTTTGGTCGTTAGAAAATGCCAACTTTTGCTCATTTTTGACTTAACTTACTAAGTTTCGAAATTGGAAACGAGTAATAAATTGAAAAATATCTTTATCAGGTATTTACTTGTCAACAAAAATACATGTATTGACAGTTATTTATATAAGTAATACTAATGCTCAATATTTTCCGACTTTTAGTTAATTTTTCTATGGATATACAATATTTAAGGATTTAATGGTGTGTTTTATGGATATATGCGACGGGATGGTATTTGACATTTTTATTAACTAACCAATATTAAAAAAATAAATAAATAATGATAATATTTTTTTAACTTCACACTGTTCCCGATTATAACTGAGGGATCCTGGGTTCCTCACATACTTCACAATTTTCGAATCTATGCGGTTGAGTATAAGAGAAACCAAAATAATTCATTCCTCCAGTGGGAATAGAATCCACAACCATTGCGTTTTAATCAGACGTAATCAGGCGTATATGTTAATTAATTAAAAGTTTATATGTATTGAATATTAAACTAAAACAAAAATAAATTAGTATTATTCATATAATACTTTGTGTATACAACATTTTATCCTTTTAATATTGTCGATATAGGATTATCGAGGATTTATCGACAATATAGAATAAAGAGGCTTCGATGCGTCCCTGAAATATAAAAAAAACGTGCGGCTGCGCTCTCAGAATTCATATTGAAAATTAATTCTGTACCATACCACTTGTTACATGATTTCCAAATTGCTACAGCCTGATGAAAACATCAATGGATTTTATTATCGATGATTTTCATTAAAAATTTTCATTCGTTGCTGTCTCAGTGGGCGTATTAATAAATCACAGTAGGAGGTTCTATATATAACTTGTAGACGTGACAGGTCGTGGGTTCGACTCTGACTCGAGAAAATTATATATTTAAAATTTTCATTTTCTTTGGTCACAAAGCAAAGCGCGGAAATCAAAGAAAATAACTCCTACGATTCCAATGAAAGTAATTATTTCGCGGATTGTACCCGCAACCATCGTGATTACAGACAGATATGCCTCTGCGCTATAGTTGTTGGGAACGCCTCATAAGTATATTGTATTAATCATACTTAATAATTTGATGATCTTAAAATGTATTAAAAATTTAAGATGGTCTTAAAATATATTTCGTTAAGCACCGCATAAAACGAGACTCTAAGCATTATAAACTATTAATAAACGATTATAATTTAACGAAGCAGAAAATACATCCATATTTCTCTAACGAAACAAAATTATATACAAACTAGTTTATCCAAATGGCTGATGATGAAAATAATATATTTTCGAGCACCACCATTAAAACATACCACATTACCATTCCCACCACGTCCACAGCTCTTTATTAACTGTGCAGCTCAAACTCAATTTGGCGTTGAAGGGATTACGAGGGGGCTACGTGTTCCAGCCATTGTATTGAAGAAAATATAGTTGTGCTAAGATTGGTGCCGAGCACGAGCACGTACAGAGTATCTATTAATATCGTGAAGTGAGAAATTGCAAACGTATCGAGATATTTACTATATTGCTTACGAGTCTGCAAATATTACACTCGGTCTGAGGAAGCAACATTGAAGGAAATCAGTTAATATATATATAGCAGGGGGAAGTTGGTAACCTAGTTTTAAGACACTCTAATCCCAATGAGGTTCCCGTTGCCCACTTTCCGCCGAATTAAGGACGCGTAGCGGTGTAGAGTTGCGGAATTCAACGGAATGTTAATATTGCAGAGTTATGGGCAATACTAAAACGTTGTTAGGTTATTTGGTTAAACATATTTTAATATGGGTAATATATTATATGTTGTTGATTTGATAGGTAGATGAAAAAAATTGTATAGATAAGATTCTGATAACCAAATCTGATTAAAAAATCGTATTAATTATGCAAGAAATCTTAAAATCCATCAAATCAAATCAATCAAAGAAATGGTAATCCTGCGTGCGTGATAAAGCGTGAAGCTGAAATCTTATATACATATATATCCATTATATATAATATATGTATGTATGTATGTAGAAGCTAATCTAAATCTCGTTACTTTTGACTTTGTTAGTGCTAATGGCGAACCCGTATCGCAACAACTTACGCCGACCATTTGTCACATGACAAAAGACGTCTCCGTGGACTTGTCGCGCAATAACTTTCTATGTATATAAAGCCGACATATGACTAATTTATATAAGCCTAGTTTAATATCTTTATTTACTTTGAAATACTGTTTATTTAATAGTATTTTATATCCCATTAAGAAGGAAGCATATAATGCCTCCAGAATTCAGTGAAGAGTGCTGTAAACATGCAGCATGAAGCTGAAAAAGTAGTGTCTTTTTTACTTCGTGTGTTCTCAATACAACGTAACATACGTACGTACAAACCCAAATCTTAAGAGACATGAATATATATATATTTTTAAAACTACTTACTTATATATACTTTGTTTTTTGTTTCTTAACAATAGAATTAAGTAAAATAAAGAAGTATGGCAAGCTTCATAAATTCTACTTGCGTAGGACTTACAAAGCTACGAAGGTCAACTAGTATTTAATAAAAGTAAAGATTTTTTCCCATGTACTCTAAATCCTAGCCTTATTTTTTTCAAGAGTGCCAAATACGTATATAGCATTTGTATTTGTCTAAACAAAAAGAATTATTAATCTGTCAGCAGTCGGATGACAGGAGTCGTTAATTAAGTCCTCGGGTACGGCCGCAGATGCCTAAAGTGGCATTTCTTATTATTCTTTTTATCTAAAATGCTGTGATATTATTATAATTTCTATTTTCAGTAAATAATAGGTAAAAACTCTCTCTGTCTTCCTTATATTGCCACCATATTGCTACTACCATAGCTTCAAATGTAAAAGTACCATATTAAATTTCTTTCAGCTTCAGAATTTCTTCAACATATAATGGTAAGTAAAAGGAACCTAGTTTAAAGGAACGTGTGTATAAAAGTCAAATATAAATACCACATTTTTAATGACGTAATTACAGCACAGTAATAAAATTGAAATATATTATAGCATTACAAGGAATACAAAAACGCGTCCTCATCGCCATTCTTTTGACGGGCGGACCGCATAAATTCATTTCGTATTCATTTAATATGAAACTTTTCCTTTTGTAATTCATTTGAGCCTTTGCATTTCCTTTCTGGTAAACGGTAATTTATTTGCTGTTTCTTTGTTTGCACCTTTATAATTAATATGTATAATACGAGGTTGGAGATATGTTATGAAATGTAGTAGGACTATAAGTAGGTATAAAATAAAAAAAATACAATTATTTATTTATATATATTATTTATTTTTTCCTATAATTTCGAATCTAATCGAAATAATGTTTGTAGATTCTGTGAATAGTATATAATTTCGAACTACCTTTTTTTTAAATAGGTGTTATTCTGCATTTAGGAAAGATAAATACTTTTTTAAGAAAACGTTCGTGAGGCTCAATGGTCAGAGCGTTTGGATAACTTCCAAGAGGCGCAGATTCAAATCTCAAATCGTTCAATTTTTAACTAAAAAAAGGCTTTTGAGGCTTCACTCTCGTAGTCATATGGAAACAACTAAGAATTCTATAAGTGAATTAAGGAGACGTTCTCCCATAAACATACTATCTAATATCAAAGATTTTTTTTTTTAATTGAAACCAATAGTTCTTGAGATTAGTGTATTAAACCAAACAAACTTTACAATATTAGTTACAGATATCACTGTATTTCACTCTAATATATATTATTCCAGTTTAAGTGAACCTACAGCTTTGTAGACCTGCAGCTGGAGAGTTGATAATCTTGAGAATCTCTTTGGTCAAAGCTGAAAGCAAAGTAATTACAAACGTGTGCCACTACCGTCTAGAGTATAAGGTTAGTGATGTAAGTTGCTCTAGTATGGCTTTTTAATACTTAAAGTGGTCGTGATATACGAGTATTTATATAGGATTAATATTTTTATCTTATTATAGGGTTTTATATTGATGTAATAAACTAACACACTGTAATAGTAATAAATTTTACGCACAATAAAAAAATGTCATTTTTATTTGTCATTTATAAGACTTGAATAATCTCATTTTAAAACATATTAGTAACGCATCAACAATGAAATATGTCTTGCATATCAATTTTCTAACGATAATCTTCCATTCTACCTAAATAACGAATTCAATAAATTGAAACGAATATTTGGACTCTAAATAAAAATCTCTAGCAGTTAATGAAAAGTTTCCTATCCTACGCGGGATTTTCTAACGGTCGGTCTGGTTCACAGTTTTATTTCAATTTTGCCGCAGTCGGCACGAAGTTTGAATGCAGGCTGGAGTCGATAGCGAGACGGAGATTAAATGCCCCGGATGCCTGTGGACTGAGGAGGGACTGGAATTAAACGTAACCATTTACTGGATTTCCTCATGTGAACGGATTTACTGGGAAATGTTGGTTTATGTTTGAAATTTTAGTTTCGTTTTTTTTTCTTTTTGTGTATATTATTAAACGACGTAGACTTTAAATAAATATAAATGATAAATACTAAATGCTAAATGTCGGGCGGAAAGTGCAGAAAGGACTGTCTTTACATTTGTTTCTCTTACCTTATTCTGTGCGTAACGCCGAAATTTCAGATTGGAATTGGAAAAAATTTTATTATGTATGGTTATTTATACTCATAAATATTTTTCTAGCTTCACACTATAGCAGGATAGGTAAAAAAACTTGAGAATCTATTGTTAAGACATTTTTTCCCACGAAGACATTTTTGGGTTGACTAGCGGAATTCAACGCCGCGCTTTGCCTCTTTATCAGAATGAGGAAATGAAAATATTAAATATTTTATTTCCGAGTGAGACTCGAACTCACTATCTATCGCATCGCACACTTGTAGCGTCTGTAAGTCTCTAACAAATATAGTTTCACATATTACTTAAAAATACTCAATATTTGAAAAGTATTAAACGTATAACTGCACGTTTGTAAGCTCCTTTTTAACTTTGCGTCATGTTTGTGTCGTATTCCATTTATCGGAATGGATTTGGACTGTAGCTGTACATAGCCGTTCAATTAATTTTTGCTGCGGATTAAAATAAACTTTTCCGTAAGCTTCATGAAAAAGAATTGTCACTAATTGAAATGAAACAATATTTTTGAAATTATCCATTCAATTCCAATATAATAAATTGAGGCAGTCGTGGCTAAGTGACACAAGTAATCTATTACGCGACGGTTGTCGGTTCGGTTCCCACTCGTAGGAAAGGATGAGGCTTCGAAAACTTGTCAGGTATTGGGGAACGGAGTTTCTTAACACCAGGTTCTTTCTTCTCAAACAAAAACGATAAGCTTAAATATGAATCTGTTGTCAGATCTAAAGTTCCTCGGTATTCCTCGGTATTTCCTCGGTATTCTCCCGCACTAAACAGTCACGGGGCGGGATAACTACAGTAGTCAATAGGAACATACATATTTTTATCACTCACAAAGTACACAATATAACAGAAATAGTTCCTTTGACTTCCACTAGCCGCGGGTCATTTACATTCAGCGGTACATTTACATAGACCCGAGGCTTCGGAATAACAATCTGTAAACGTATTTCGAACTGGATGTCTTGTAAAATTGCTTAAACAAGTCTAAAATAACTACTTATAATTGTTTTATTTTTATTTTTTTTTTCAGCTACGTCGTATTCCGCTTATGGTAGAGGCAGAGGTAAAACTAGTGTTAAGGCACTCCCTTCTCCATTTCCGCCGAGACATTGTGTGTTGAGTGGCGAAACTCAACGCTGAGCTTTTTGCCTTGAAAGCGAAGATCCATTTTACTGAAAGGGAATCGAACCCACAACCGTTTCGTTACAGTAACACGCTAGTACTAATGCGCCATAAATGCCTCATTAATAATTTTTTATTAAAAAAACCAGTTTAATTCAGTGAAATATTATATAGGACTGTAGGTATTATGAAAAAACAATAACCAGTAAAAATGTATCAGATAGTATGTTCCTTAAGCTTTGATTAAAAACATAACTTACGATAAGCCTTTTCTGTTTTGTTCTTTTATTATTGCTTTCAGAACGTGCCAGTTGAGCACTAAACGAAACATGAGAGCAATTCATGTAAGTAATTACTGGTAGACCAGTAAATAATCGTGAAGTTCAAACGAGCGAAGCCAGGGTTCGCCAATTGTTCAATAAAATTGATTATAAACATATCTAGATATAATATCTAGTAAAAAGGTCTTCAAGCTGCCCTTGGCAAATAGAAAATCCCCTTGTGTAGCTGATGTTACCGCATATAGTACTAGGGACGCGGTAGGGTTGCTACTGTCCCATATAGGTTTATTATTTAGGTTTAGGTTTATTAATAACTCATTAATAAATTATATATTGCAATGAATAATACATCATTAATGAATAAGACATCACTATTATTCTACTTATTTATAATAAAGTCTTTTTTTCTTTTTTTAGTTCCTCACTGCATCCATCACATAGTAAGGCAGAGGGAACTTGGGAACCTAGTCTTAATCATTTTATTTCACAGTAAGTTATTTTCAACTTTATTACTATCTTAAATAAACTATATACATATATTTATTAATCAATTCAGATAAATAATTATTTCGTTAAGCGAACCGTGGTTAAAGCCAACGAGTGTTCTGCTATTGTTGCACATAACAATGTCTGTACGTAAAAACAACAGAATTGTATTTTTTATTCTTTTCAATATATATTACAAAAGTAAGTTATATATGTTAACTGACAATTTATTGTAATTAATTTACATTGTTAACTTACATTTTTGAAATGTAAATAATAAGGTTATATTTAAATTATTTTCATTTTTTTCCTCCGGCAAACAAAACGTAACGTAGAGTTCCACTAAATATCATACAATATTTCTTAAACTCAATCCAAAATGTAAAACGGAGTAACAGAGGGAACCTAATAACACTAGGTTCCCTCTGTTACACATTATAAAGCGTTATGGTGACATTTTTATATAAGTAATTCAAGGGCCATATTCAAATCTATTCTCTCAACGTGACACTCTCAGGATAATACAAGCACAGATATAACAAGGGTGGACTGCAACAATGGTTGCAATTATTACGCCTCTCATTTTCTACTGCATTGCCTCTGAGAGGTGGTTTGCTAACTGCCTCTGATTACTATTGTGTGTCTAAGTTGTAATAATAACTTATGTTGGGTATTATTTTGTATTTTCTGATGTAAAATTTTAATTAATTTACTATTTCTATTGTAACATCGATACATTTTTATTCCACCATTTTTTTAAAGTGCAATTTGAAATCGGAAAAAATAATAAAATAAGGTAAAGTAAACATGTATATGATTAATTTGATTATAAATATCTATAATTTAAATTTTTACAACAAAACTAAATTTGCACAAGAATTTTATGACATTTTCGCCTATATCTGTATGAGAGCAATGTAATAAACTTGAAATTTAGTAAGAGTCAATATAATTTATAATACTGCGAAGTAATGATTCAGGCCTCGCTGAAATCTTTTATGTACCATATTACTTTTTTATGTCTTGTATTTTTTATCAAACGAACTTACCTGAGATGAAGTTCATATGGGTTCGAAGCTATATTAAAACATTATTTATTTAAAAAAATAAATCAACGAAATATAATATAATTACTTTAAAATCACGAGCGGGATTTTGTTCGGCTTGAGAAGAGGGAATCGAACCCATAACCAGTCGTGCTTCCAGTTTTTTATGCCCAATAGTTTTACAGTGTCAGTCAGTCACTCACGAAACATTTTTATATATCCATACAAGAAAAACTTATATAGATTTCTAATACATATTACACATTTTCTTTGTCAATCAGAAACTACATACACAATAAACATAACATAATATGTAACGAGGGACTCGTATCGTGTGTCCGTTTGTTCACATCAAATCTGGTAGACCTTTTATTATTAGGTTAGTCGGCCCTGACCGTGCCGGCGTGCCTGTGATCTCCATCGTTGTATTCCGTATTATATTACCATAATTTACTATTTGGAGTATTTGCATGTCAAGTAAAATAATGTTTTTTTATAAATATCTAAGGCCTTTGTTGTTATGTTTTATTTAGGGCTAAGGATATACGAAAAGACATATTATAATTCAAAAGATTTGGAAATCCCTTTTTTGTTTTCTAGAGTACTGTCTTTTAGTTTAACGCTGTATCCCGCATATGGCATGGTAAGCAGAAAGAACCTAGTATTACGATACTTCGTACTATAGTTTCTGCCGATTTTTTTGAGACATTGCGTGATGAGTGGCGAAACTCAACGTCATACTTTGCCTTAAACCCAAAAGGAAGAAATGAGAATATTAATAAATAAAATTAACATGTCTGTATCGAGATTCCTGACAAGAGTGATTACTTTATCTAATCCTAGTTGAAATTGTTTAACTTGAGAAAAACTTTATTACTTAAATTTTATGTAATTTTATTAATATGAATGAAAAAAATATATAATCGAACAAAAGTAGCAATGTACATTTTGCACTATCTTGCACATTTGTGCACCCCTCATTTGCGCTTTCACTATTAGTGAATAAAAAAACAAGCAATTTCAAAGCAATAATATGGTTTTCCTCAATAATAATTTTGTATTTGCATGTTTTTATGTGTAATATTAATTTATGATTCCACATTATGATAATAAAAGTGTTATACTTTCATGTCGAGAGCTCGGAATGATATAAAAATTTCGCATGTGAATTTATAGCGACGTTATTACGACTGAAAAAAAAAACGCCCTCGTTTTATATGTCACGTGAAACCGCATAATTTTATCGTATTTTCGCATTTGTTAAATACGAAATTTATTTTATATTTAAATTTGGTATAAATTTAATATATATTAGTAAATTATGATATTATTTAAATGGTTTTATATAGCTCGATTTTAGTTTTGATGATAGTCATTGTAATTCCAATATGGCCATTATTACAAAATGGCGGAATATATATTTTTTTAATTCACTCCATTTAGGTGTTGAATGAAAGGTCTTAGAACAATTCGAAATACTATAAAATCTACGATTTTACACTAAGTGCTACAAGTGCTATGTAACGTGCTAGGAGCTATAAATTCACCTAAGTTACGTTACGAATAGCACCAAAGTCTCAGGATAATGCGGTTCCAGTTTCTTATATTTTATTACAATAGTTACAAATAATAAGCGATCCTTATAAAATAATTAAAATCTCATTAAAATAAATCCTATTATCATATTCGGTATATTTTAATCAAATTGTTTAAAGCATGTTGTTATTAAAGAAAAAGCAAGCAGATAATTTCAATTTTGCGTAAAATTAAATCATATATTTTACATAGTACCTTATAATTTAAAAGTAATATATAAAATATTAATTACACTTGTTTCACATACATATTTAAATTCGGAGACCGGCTCGTAATATACGGTACATACCCTATTTTTAATTGGAATCGGGAATGTACAATTTTCGAGGTGTATATCACTGATAAATTTACAACTAGCCATTCACTCGCGGCTTCGCCCGCTTTTAGTACATAATTATTAATTTTGTCATCTGAATTATTATAAATCAAAAAATAAATCAGCTTCAAGCTGTATCCTACACACAGCAGGGTAGGCAGAGGGAACCTAGTCTTAAGAGACTCCGCTTTCCCAAATGCTGGAGGCATTGCGTGACAAGTGTTTATTCTATATAGTTATATGTACATTGATATTTTATTTAGGTTTATAGAACATTTTTTTGCACACCTACAGATTGTTTTAGGTTTTAATAAATGCCCCCAATAAAGAATTTTGTCATATATTTTCGATGTACAAACAGCAATTATCTGCAGTTTTATATGTATAGATAAAAAATATATAAATTTCACTCGTTACACTATTTAATTTCATAGTAGACTTTTTACTTTGCAAAAAATTAAAATATATTGAAATAAAAGAGGCTTTGTTTTATTAACGTTGAAATATAAATATATATTTTAAATGTATTTAAAATTAATTTTATTAATTATTAATTGATGTAACTTAATTAATAATTATAATAATGATGTAATTTCGTTTAAAAATAGAAAATGAATGCTAAATTTAGAATTTTGATGATGATAAGATATTGTATGAATGAACGATTAAGAATTTCTTACACAACAGTTTTTAATTTGCTATATTTTTACTGAATTTAATAAATTAATTTATTTTGTACTATATACACTCAGGTAATTTCTAAATATAATAGGATTTGTAGAGAAAACCCTGATAAATGAATTGGCTCCTTATATTCTACTCTCTTTAAAAATATTGAGTGGTCATGTTGTTTTTGAGACCAACTTGGCGCAGCGGGACGGGGAGTCCCCCGTCGCTGTGTCTATGCTAATGTGGTATGCAGGTTGAAGCTAAAACATATATAATACCCATATATTTATAAAATTTGCAAAACGAAAATATTTTAAGCATAATTATTTATTAGGTAATATTGTTCAATTATTTTCAATACAATATAAAATAAAATTAATAATTAATATAGGCTGTAATGAAACAAATATATGGTGTAATATATTTCATTAGGCCGTGAAAGCGGTAACGTCCCGTGCCTCAAATTACAATCGTGATAATTTCCCCGCTAATCTGTTAGTTTTGCACTCCGCTCTAGTGGATAACTTGTAGTGTGCCGTCTTACGCTTACAGTATAAATAAAGTGGACGACAATCGACGCTTTACATCAGTGCGTGCTACGAAGTTGTTGTGATAACTTGTAATTATCACATTAATTATGGCCAGTGTGAACGGAGTACAAAATGAAATCTATGCGTCAGCATTAGATCTCATCGGAAATACACCCCTGGTAGCGCTTGACAGACTTTGGACCGGACCTGGCCGAATTCTCGCAAAATGTGAATTCATGAGCCCAGGAGGTTCAATTAAGTGCAGATCTTCCCGTCACATGATTTTGAAGGCTCGTGAAAGTGGAGACCTGAAGCCTGGTGGCCACGTCGTAGAAGTCACATCTGGAAACCAAGGATGCGGTCTTGGCGTTGTGTGTGCAGTGCTTGGACACCCTTTGGTAGCTACTATGTCTAAAGGTAACAGTGTTCAAAGAGCGATACATATTGAAGCACTTGGTGCCAAGTGTGTGAGAGTACCCCAAGTAGAAGGTACTTATGGAAACGTGACTTTGGCTGATGTTGACGCAGCCAAGGTTAAGGGATTGGAAATCGCTAAGGAGACTGGTGGCTTTTACGTGAATCAATTCCACAATCCCATGGACGTAGACGCGCACTACGCTTCAACTGGACCTGAAATTTGGAGGCAAACTGGTCACCACGTCGACGCTTTTATTGCGACTGTCGGTACTGCTGGAACATTCGTGGGAACTTCAAAATATTTGAAGGAAAAGAGCCCCAGTACTAAATGCTTCGTTGTCGAGCCCGCGGGTTCTGAACCAATTAAAGGTGAAGAGATTACAAAACCTTTGCATTTACTTCAAGGATCAGGTTACGGAAGCATTCCCTTCCTGTTTAGTTTTGATAACTTTGATGGTACAATTAGCGTTACTGATGAAGAAGCAGTAAAATACAAGAAGCTTATCGGTGAGAAGGAAGGCTTGTATGTAGGATACACGAGTGGTGCTAACATTGCTGCCGCTGTCAAATTGTTGCAGTCCGGCAAGCTCCCCAAGGACGCCTGGGTTGTAACTATGCTCAACGACACTGGCTTGAAATACACTCCAGTTCCCGAAGAATTAACATAAGCGAAAAATTAAAAATATTGTTTCTAATAATATTTTTCTATTAATTTTAAGTACGCATTGTATATTGAAGTAAATGAGAGCTATAATAATTTTGTAATTTGAAAGTGTAATAAATGATATTTAAAGTATATATTATATTTTATTTAATATAACATTCATATTTTATTATTAAGTCATAATTCATCTTAAAAATTTAATGAAAAGTAATAGTAATATTGAGTTCACATTAAAAATAAAAATTTGCGAGTAAATCTTCTTTTACCATTTCAAGTAATGTGAAACATGAAGTTAATTCCAAAATTAGTACATATAATACAAGTAACAAATTAGATTTTGTTTCTTTATTGGTTTAACATTAAAATATAAAAAAATATATTTTATCTTACATTCTATAATTTGGGATAATATATTACATGATATGAGACACGAATTCATTATGATAATTTTATATAAAATAATAATAGAAAATCAGCTTCACGCAGTATCCCGCACACAGCAGGGAATCTAGTGTTAAGATACTCCGTTTTCCTCTTTCCACCGAATTCTGGAGGAATTGCGTGTTGACTAAACTCTACGCCGCACTTGGCCTTGACACCAGAGCGAAGAAATGGAAATATAAAATTAAACAAATATTTCATCTTCTCGAGCGGAGATAGAACCCATAACCAGTCGATTTTACAGTCACACTTTGTGCCCCTGCGCTACGATTGGTCTCGTAATAATAAAAGCTGTAATAGTCTAGTTATGATCATCATCATCAGTCTGTATCCTTCCGCTGAACACTGGCCTCCATCATCAGCTCTTTATTGCTAGACACTCATACCAGAAGTACTTCGAATTATGTTGATAAAGAATCAGAATACAGACATTTTTTATTAATCTTAATCTGAACATCTATTAGCAGGTGATTATATAAAAGGTGTATAGAATACATTTTGGGATTAACGATTTTATATCGACTAATATTTTACGCACTACGATCGATACGGTTATTAACGTTATATAAAGACACATTATGTTTTGATAATCATATCAGCAGTAAAATCTGTCTCCTTAACGTATTATTTGTACTTAAATAATATTGATTTTCAAGGTTGAAAATAACAGTCATCGATGGCACCAGGATACGATCCAAGCCTGATGGCGAGCAACAGCGCCATGCTGCCATGCGCACTGTGATCTTGGTGACCTATTTGGGTACCAATAATTTTTAGGGTACCCAGATGGTCGACCGCTTTTTTCAATTATTATTTTGAATGTGTATTAGGTGATTATTTATTTGAGAAATATTTTCATATTTGTACAAAATTTTAATTTCTATAATTAAATTTAAATTTATTAAAAAAATATATAAAATTCTAAAATTTATTGACCATTTATTTCCTTTTATACAAATTTTAAACCTAGACTAAATAATTGGTCACTTATAAAAATCTTTACGCTGGTATCTAATTCGTGCTTCATAATTAAATTTTTACACGTGTATTAATACAAATCTGTACTTTTTCAATCTTATCGTACAATGGCATGCAGTTTCATTTTAATGCAAGGTTGATAAAGAAATATGTAATCTATAAATAATATACATAATTATAAGTAACTTATATTATGTATTCTGTCTATTGTTTCATTTATTAAGGCAAGTAGGAAATGAGTATTACATTTTTTTACTGGTGTCGAGGCAAAGCGAGGCGTTGAGTTCCGCCCTTAAATAATCAATGCCTGCAGAATTCGGCGGCAAGTAGGAAGCGGAGTGAACCTACCCCTCTAAATTATTATGAATTATGAACTTGTCCACAAAACTAAATAGAATTTCAAGAGAAAAATGACAGTTTGCTTTTTGAAAATATTAACGATATCTTAAAATACCGATATATTAACAGGCAATCAATTCCTTCCATTGAATTGGGAATTAAAATCACAGCCGAAGACTATAATGGCAATATACTTACATATTTCATTCTACCATGAAGTAATGTGCAAATCTTCATTTAATTAATGAAGTATTAACAGATAATCTTGTAAATATGATCGATCGATATATTATAATACTAATGTACGAGTATTTATATAACTATGATTTACAGTACTTATTATCTAATCAGTTTTGGAGATTACATAATTCTTGGTTTTCGTAAAAGTTTATCTGCATATACGAGTAGGTAATTCAAACTATAATTTATGAAATTATTTTTTATATCTATATTGTTACGTTGGCAACAGCAAATTTTGTTTTTAATATGTATCTATTTACATACAAAAAATAAAGATTATGTAATTTATGAAACTAGTGACGTTATTGTATGATGAAAAAATTTTGATAAATTAGAAATTGTTATTTTGAATGTGATGAATTCTGATCCGGAGTTCTTTGGTCTCGTTAATAAAAGGGGTTATCGCCACTTGTAACAGGCATACATTATTATTATAAATTGAATATGCTTTTGTATCGGAGTTTTTATCTAACAGTTATTACAGGATAATGTGCAGAATGCGTATAGTAGGGGTCAGAATGTGGAACCTTTTGGGACACCGACCGGCGCGGATGGGTAAAATGACTTCTAATTTCACAATCTAAATTAACGATTCGACAGATATATTCCTGAATGCATGTGAAAATGCACGAGAGAGTCTATATATTATATAGATTAAATATTGATCATTGGATTGGCTTTATAGTGTAATCAGTTAAGTAGCAATAGTAAGTTGAACAGTTTCATTAACATAATCGGAAGTAAATAAAATTGTGTATACAGAGAAAGAAAAGAAAATCTCATGATCTACGTTTTGGCCAGTAACTTATAATTTTTGCTTATTTAGCCCGACCCGTACCTTCCTTATTGATATCAGGGAAATATCTTTAATATATTATTGTAAAACGTATTAAAATCTACAACCATTACGTTACAATTGTCTCAAGATGGAGTTGTTATTATAAAAAAAATATCATCGTCGTCATGTATGACTATCTTCCAGTCTGTAGTACGCACAATGAATATAATAAGCGACATAATATAGATAACTGTTATGCATGTACATATCGTATGACTTTGGAGTCGACATAATCAAAGTAATATTAAATTATCCGATAGTAAATAATTATTAGTTCAAGGGTAAAGATATACATAATGGATGTGTAGTTGAAATTTGATACTGCGCATAGGTGCAGTGCACTATAGAGTGTAAAATTTATATTACTTCATGTATTACATAATTGTTGGCCGTTGTGGTGTAGAAGGACTGTAAACGTGATGATTGTGGGTTCTGTTTCTACTTTGGGGGAAAAATTAGTACCCGACTGTGGCGAGGCCTAAAAGAGAGTTATGTTTTTAGCGCATATGTCTTTAAATCCTTGCTCTTTTGTGCCCTTTTAACTGTTAAGCCACAGCCACTGTTTTTAACAGGTTTTATTAAATGATATGCAGTTGCATTTATCTTGATGTTTCGTGTATTACTGGATATATTCATTCAATTTATGCTGGTATATTAATAACGTTTATTCTTGCTTATAAACTGTTTTCATTTTCTCGCTCTCTAGTCTCTAGTGCTGATACTCAACACGTAAGCTGTGAACAGAGTGTCTTGTCTGCCTAACCTACTGCAAGAAACTGATTTTTCACAAAATTGTATATTGTATTGTATGTGAATACACGTGAATTGTGAATCCTTCTAGATGAATACAATTAGTTTATAACTTGTTTATTATCTAGGAATGTTAATATGCAATATATAATTTGCATTTTTCAATTCTGTTTTCTAGTATAGCAAGATAATAGAAAATATCTTTGTACCTTTGTGAAAAGTAACTCTGTTAAAAAAACAGTTTTACAACTTTCCTTTAACTTATGAGTAGGTATGTATAAACGATGAAATATTTATGTTATACGAAATTCATACTTAATTTACTAATACTATAATTTTTAAGAAATAATAAGAAGTTTATTAATAAAAATCTAATAATATTAACACATTCAATATTGAGATTTATAAGAATCTGTACAAAGAATATTAAAAAATATGTTGCCGCATACCATGGATAGCAACAAAGGACCAACAAGTCAATTGTTAGCAGCCAGGATAAAATCGAAACCACGTCAATCAGGTTAAATATCTCAGAGGAGTGTAGGTATGTACAATATTTTTACATAAAGCGCTAATTGTTTCGTATTTATTTTATTTCATTTAAAAAATCTAATAAATAACGCTTCACGCTGTATCCCGCACACAGCAGGGTAGGCAGAGGGAACCTAGTGTTAAGATACTCTGTTCCCCACTTTCCGCAGAATTCTAGAGGCATTGCGTGGTAAGTGACTGAGCTGGTGTATGAAGTAGTCCAATGATAGGAAAATTGACGATCGGGGGCAGGGGAACCACTCACTTAATAATACAAGACATAAATTAATTGGATAGCAATTATTGGGGACTTTTTAATTATTGTTAATTTGATAAAGTTTATTGCTTTGTATACAGTGATAAGATTATATTAAGAAAATAACAGTGTTTGGCACAGGCCGACGGGATTTAACCTAGCGACGGGAACCAATTCATTTATCGCAAACTATTAGTAATCTTACGTAGAACATAAATCCGATTTAAATAAACAATTAGTATGAACCAATAAATATTTATTATTCAATCATACTACAATATGTTTTGTATAAATACTTATATAAATATTTATGATAAAATGTGATGCAATTAAACTTTACTAGCTTCTGGCTGCGGCTTCACCTTCATGTTCCAAGAAAAAGAAGAAGTTCAAAGTAACTGTGGTCGCACGTATAGTGAGTTACATGAAATTGATAACTTTCTTTAATAAATCTATTATTCGACACAAAAATATTTCTTCAATTTAAAACAGTAGTTCCTGATATTGGAGGACTAATACTATCATATTAGTATATTATAGTACAAATCTTAAACGATTTTTTTTCGCTTTACTTTCGTAGATCTAAGGTAGTAAATGAAGTGTTATCTAATTTTTTTTATTCCTTTACCTACCTTTAGTCACCTTTAGGTTTGATGATAACAGAATAATTCAAAGTGGTCCTTAATTATTTATTTATTTCAATTATATTAATCCAATGTACGACAACCGGAAACCTAATTTGATTTATTATTTTTAAGGTCTTAGTACATAATCTTTAACATTGATATTTCTTTACAATAAAACAACGGGTTTCAAATTTCGTTATCTATTCGTATAATCGACAATTGTAATATTTTTCATATTAAAATGTTTTACGATTTCTACTGCGCCAGCCAAAGCAAAACGATATAATATACACAAAAAGCCAAAAAAATATTTAAAAATCACAACTTATTTATTCTAAACAAGCTTTGTGCTAGTACTGCAATACTGTTTACAAGTGTGATACGAAAAGTTAGATTATACTTTGTGGAATAACAACCCGTGTTCGTCGCTTGGCCTTCGAATATTTATATAATAGTCATAATTCTTCTTTGCCGACACTATATCTACGGCTTATCGTGGACAAAGGTGAATGGTGACTGATTATAAGAGTTGTATAAATTGATATGTTAAGATTTTCTTTACATTTCAAGCGATAGCGTTTGTTTCATTTGTTGAAGCCGAAATTTCTATTTTTTTAAGATTTATTTGGTAGTATTGGGTTTTTTAATGAAATTTTCTTATACGCTGAAAGGAAGTCTTGGTTATTGGTACTATATTTATTCATGATCGAAGTTTCGACAAATATATATTTTTTTATTTTGTTTAATTTTTATGTAAACAATATTACTAAACTGATCCTACGGCTATAGAACGTAAGGAAATATTTTTTATTATAATTTTGAATATATGTTATTACTCGCTTTTAGAAATTTTCACATTTATAATATTAATTAATAACTTAAAGCATTTAAAAAAAAATCCAATATTTTACAGCTTAAATATTTAAATAAGCTTTTATTTGCATAGTTGGAAACACGCAAAAGTAATTATTGTTATCAGTTATAATCACACATACAGAATAATTAGAGGATTGACTAATTAAAAATGAACACGTACTTTTTGTATTATTTATGACTAGAATAAAGATTTAGAATAATATTTATAGATATTATATGAGTCACAAAAATTCCTTATTTTGATAAATTCACTAAAACGCTAAATACATTCTTTCTTCTCTATTAAATATTCTTTAACAAAAATCTTTCATTCATAATATGTTTATCCTGAAATGATACCGTTTAGTCATTTCTTCACATATTAGCCATGTTTCCTTAGACCAACTAATTATATATTTCAATTTATCAATTTTTCCTTGCTTTACCATACTCCATAAAAATGTTTAAGATTTTTTAAATATTTTTACAGGTTTTCATATTTATCGTCTTATTCATATTCGTATCTGTTTTATTAAAATATCATTATTATTATTTGAAGTATGGGGTGGATTTTTTAAAATTTTTGGTTTAAAGTTTTAAATAAATTTTACTCTGAGGTTTTCCACCCAAGTCCATTTGACTCTTTACTTTAGCATCGTGGTTGTGGTATATCCCAAGTAATAATACATAAATAACAATAAACAATCAGATTTTCTTTTTTTGCTTAATCATGTCCAATGATATTTTTTTTAATAATTATTATTTCAAGATAAAGTATTTTAGATTTTTGTATTAGATATTTAAAATCTATTACATACAAATGATTGTAGTCACGCCGTTAACAAGTGATAAATGTTCATGGACAAACGATATAATGTGTTTTCTATACATTTTTATAATGATGTAATATATCAGCTTCACGCTGTATCCCGCACACAGCGGGGTAGGCAGGCGGAACCTGGTGTTAAGATACTCCGTTCCCGAATTCCCCTATCCGCCGAATTTTTCGAGCCAATCTATGAAAGTTATGGTACAAAAAATACAACTAAATCATATACATATATTATAATATACAAAAATATAAAAAATAAAATTATATACGTTTTTCTTTCAACTTGTTTTTTCCCCTACGGCGTGTAACGTTCCCTTTAAATATATTGAACCGCATGGGGTCAACGCGATGGTATCACATAATTGATTGGCCTTTTAGTGCTATTCGCATTTATCTAACAAATGCCGAAGGAAATTCACGAAAGGCCTCCCTATCAGTTTAACGATTTTCCCTTTTTTTATTATACATATACTACATTACTCACAGACGTTAACGAGCAAATATATAAACGAGTTAAATAGCTATTTCAAACAGTCAGACTACTTTTTTTTTGCAATTTTTATTACTTCATATCAAATCCTAGAGATGATGATTAATTTTTAATTTTTACAGTATTTTTTTTATGATTATATGTCATTTAAGAATCCTTGAATCTAATTTAAATATTTTTAACTTATAGTAAATTAAATATAGGTAGTAACTATGTAAATTAAAGATCAAATTAGTTTCACGCTGTATCCCACACACATCAGGGTAGTCAGCGGGAACCTAGTGTTAAGACACTTCGTTTTCCACTTTCCGTCGAATTCTGGAGGCATTGCGTATTGAGTGGCGGAACTTAACGCCGCGCTTTGCCTAGACACCAGAGCGAAGAAATGGAAATATGAATAAACGTTTCATTTTCTAGAATGAGGATCGAACCCACAAGCAGTCGCATTACAGTCACATTTTATACCCCTGCACAACCACTGGGCTCTATAGTAAGTACGTATAATAATAATAATCGTCGATCTTAAGAAGAAGACCAATAGTTTTATTTACTAACAGTTTTTTTTATTATTTTTTATCTATATATATAAAATCGAAAGGTCACTCACTCATCACGAAATCTCAGAAACTACATGTGCTAGGAATCTCAAATTTTGCATAGGAGTTATTTATAGGACGTAGGTGCTCGCTAAGACGGGAATTTGCAATACTCGACTTCTAAGGGGTTGTTTATGGGGTTGAAAGTTTGTATGAAACTTCGTTACTACAAATGCTAGGATTCTCAAATTTTGCATAGACGTCACTAGGACGTAGTCATGGAGACAGAAATTAATAATAACATAGTTCACGCGGGTGCAACCGCGAGCGGGCTGCTAGTTATAGTATAATAACAGTTCAATATCAAACCGAAACGATAGCGAGAAATCAATAAAATACCCACTATTCTGAGATTCTACAAATAAAAATCATGTAAACAACTGAAGAGTCTATATTGGAAAGGTATGTGGACTCGTATTGGAAAAACATTTTGTCCGAAATCCTAAGATAAAAGTTGAACGGTAGGAAATGGTGGAAGACCCTCAATTGTGAAATGAATGGAAGATACGGACCTCAGATTTAGGAATTTAGTTTTATAATGAAATTATGTTGTATGTGTTTTATTTTATTTCTTTTTTTTGGATTCGCTTTTAAGCTCCGTTATACATTATAGGTTTTGAGTTTTGACCACCTTGCGCGTGTGAAAATAATTATATGGAATAAACGACCGATATTATATGTAGTTTGTTGCCTCAAATATAAAACTTATGACCTGAAAAAAAGAGAAACAAACAGATAGTCATAAAAATAGAAATAAGCTATAAGGGAGAAGTGGCATGATAGAGCCAGGTTTTGAAAGAGCCACTTGCAATATTATAGTAGTTTAGGAACGGATTCATTAGAATATTTTATTTTTAAATGGCAACATTGATTTCCCACCACCCACAAAAATTTCACAGTTCATCGGAACCAACGGACGCCAATACGTCGAGTTGAAGTTTTTGGCATTCCAAAGTAAGTATTTTACCTCCTCTAAGTTGTTTTTTAGTATTTCATTGTAAACAAATACGGGTACTTGGAATATAGATTGAGTTTATGTATATATTTGGCCTTCTAACTACATTAAAATTGAGTTTAAAAAGTTTTGATATCGTTGTCATTTTGGACGTTACATTTTTTTAAAGTTACAGAATAAGTTATGAAAGAGCCGGGTGGACGGACCTTGAAAGAGGTGGCTCTTTCATAGCTTGAATAATATAAGATTAAAAAGTTTGTTAGAATTATCTACTTAAAATGACTGATAGAATTTAAAAAAAAGACCATTACTTTTTAATAAGAATTATTAAATCGTTTTTATTTAATATTGTTTAGCATAATTATCACTGTTATACCTTATAATATAAGACTGGCTCTTTCATAACTTTTGGTGGCTCTTTCAATACCGAAATGTTATGAAAGAGTCAAATGACACATTTTTTTAAAATGAATATTTTATTAATTTTTTAATATATTTTTTTGCTTTATTTAGTAAACTGGCTCTTTCATGCCACTTCTCCCATATGTTTGATATTATTCCTGCGTCAAAAGTAAATAGTTTTTTAAATCAACGCATACGGTAAGCTAAGTGTTGCATATAATTTTCAATCTTTAATGAACAACGATGTAATCCTATAAGGGATCCGTTATATTTCTTTTGCAATATGAAACTCTTCAGACAATCTTTTTGTGTTCGTTATATTCGTTATGAAGCCATAACATTATAATAAAAATCCTTATAATAAAACTAAAATACAAAGGAAGTAAATCAGTAGTAGCAGACGAGTACTAAAAAAATAACTTAAGAGTGCATTCAAGTGCCTTTTTTGAGGCTTTTTTAAGAGGTAGGGTGCGGAATTAATACGAAAATGTAATTGATGGAGTGTTCGTATCTCATTTTAAAGTACCATTAGATACTTAGAGTTGATGAAAAATAAATTAGAACAACTTTAAAAGAACGTATCGACGCGATGTAGATTTAACTCGTGCGGATGAATTCTTAATGTACATTATGACAAAATTGCTAAGACAAAGGCGGGGAACCCTTCAATTAATTAAACGTTCTTTAAAGTAACCTGTAATGAAAATGTTTAAAGTGATGTAAAGTAATACTAGTTAAGAAATTAATGATATTGAAATATCATTTTAAATTCAGCTTCACGCTATATCCCGCACACAGCAGGAAAGGCAATGAGAACCTAGTGTAAAGATACTCTACTCCCCACTTTCCGCCTAATTCTGGAGGAATTACATTTTGTGAAGCGGAACTCAACGCCGCACTTTGTCCTGACAGCAGCGCGAATTAATAAAAATATTTCATTGCCTCGAATAGAGATCGAACCTATAACCTGTCGCGTTTTCAGTCACACGCTTGTAAAATTAAATTGATTTTTTATGCCTATAATATAATATTTGTCGTTGACTTTTATTTTGATGTTTATTTACCAATTTGGGTCTACGGATCATTTTCAGTCTTTAAGCCAGTTAATATTTTTTAATCAAAAGACAAGAGAAGAAAGAGAATTAAATAACATGCTTGTCTGGATATTTTCGTCATTGTATATGTTATTGGCTTAGTTAAATAATAGAAAGAAAAAAAGAACTAAAAAAAATAGAATGAAAATTCTAATAATTTCATGCCGACAATAAACATAAATAAATAAGAAACATTGCCGACACCAGAACAAAGATGTTTTCACGTATATTATAATATAAAGTACTATTATAACAGTTATTGTATTGCAATAAGGTTCATATTCGTTAGTGCGCTAGAAAATATTCAGTTCTCCCGTAGCGGAAATCCGGCGTTGGATGCGTCGCTGCGAAGTCAATTAACTAACTGTGAAATATGCAAATGGAAGTCTTTTTGCTTTGTGTATTGACGCTTGTTTTCTTCCTTTGTTACCTTTTACGTTGTGCCTACGTTTGTTGCAAGCAATGGAAATAGATTAAAATAAGATAGCTTTTATTTAGATAGTAAATTTTAGAGGCCGTCGTAGCGCAGTGGTGCAGATTTGGATGTAAAGACGATGGCTTTGAGTTTGATCTCCATTCAGAGGAATGATTATGTATTTTCATTTCCGATTGAAAAAGCACAACGTTCAGTTGAGAAAATTGGGCGGAAAAAAGAATCGAATTTCTTAACGTCATGTTTCTTATGTCTACACAAACAACTTCTATAATATTTTTAATGTATTTTAAGTGTTATTCTACACTAACTAAGGGAAGGAAAAAATACTTATTTTAGAAAACGTATAAAAACTTCAACGTAGCGGGATTCGAACCCGCGCCTCTTGAAAATCGTTTTTATATAATAAGAGCTACGAGTATGTATACGAGAGGATTACGTCATGAGAATTCTGAGTTCCAACAATGACTGCTTTGTTCAGTGGCTTAGGGTGCAAGTATAATGGAGACACGAAGCTTTAATCGGTATTATCCAGGTATTACTTACAATAGTCTTATTGTAAGGAAGTAGGTTAAAACTTTTTTAATGATTATAAAATAAGAAAAACTCGCTCTCAAGAATTGACGGAAACTTATTACTGGTGTCGATGCAAAGTGCGGCGTTGAGTTTTGCTACTTAACGGTTATTCAATTCAATTGGATGGAAACCGGAATCCAGAATGTTTTGACACTACTATCTGCTTACTTTGCTAAATAAATACGTTATCCAAATGAAATATAAATTGTCCTTCAATTTCAAAAGCTACCATTAAAAAATAAAATTAAAAACAATTATTTTAAAAACAATCTACCAATAAATTAAAACAAACTCAAACACAAAAATACAGCGAGCAATAGCAAGTACAAAACAAACTTGTAGTTGAAAATTGAAATATACACTCCACTTACATGTGTACCCAACCCCCAGTGTAGTTTGAAAAGCTATTGACCGATATTGCTAGTAAAAATTCAAATCAAATCGGCGTAGACTATAAAATTTTATAAACAATAAAATTCTATACATTTCTAAGTGTGTTGTCCATTTAATATAGCTATTATGCGGCTTCACCTTATTCTGGCCACAGAAATAAATTTAATTTATCGAAACTCTTCGAGTGAGAATCAAACCCACAACTTACGCATTTATATCGAAAATTATTCTCTGAACAAAATTTAGTAAAGAAAAAACATTGTTATGCATAAAGTTTTCCTTACAAGTAATCCTAGTTACTTATTAAATTATAAATAAAAACATCAAATATTTATAAGTTTTTAAATATATTTTTCCTTTAGTATGTGATTATTAATTAATACCTATTAATTACTAAAGTTACTCAAAAAGAATACTTAAAACAAAGTAAGTATGTAAGTAATTTTGGTTGTCTAAATGAGTAAAACATAATATAAGATTAAATATTTGCAAGTTAGGGCTTCCCTTCTGGAGTGTTCAGAAATTACGTCGCCGCGTGATACCGAAGTTTGGCGCATACGTCGAGTTAGATTAAATAAATATGAAATGCTCATGAAATTCTAATTTAATTTTTTTCACAAGAAACTTATTTTCCTTTATTTTATATTGTATATTTGATATTGTGTAATGTATTATGTTATTTTATTATAGCTTCTTTGTTTAGGTGATGTGGAAATTGGTGCGGTTTTAGATAACATGAAATGAAAATTTCTTTGCAAAAATCAATGTGGTTATTATTCCAAAAGAAAATGTCTGAAAGCTATAGCTAACCGAGCTATTCTTACGTAGGTATATTTTATTAAAGTGGATTCAAATTTAATTAGGTAACTTTTTTATAGGAAATATTAATATTAAAGAGGCAGTCGTGACGTTAGGTTAGGATGTACTCGGTATTTGGTTAGGAAGAGAGACGAATTCGGACAGTTGCTGTAAGTATTAATAACACATGACTCGCAAATCTGGCACCGCTCCCTGAATCCATTGAATCTTAAGAAATTTTTCTCTCTATCCTAGTAATTTAGATATATTTATAATTAACAACAACAACAAGTTCAAATATCTCTCTCTTTCCTCCTGGTATAATTATCCCGGCTTTTGCCAGGGTCTGCCTTCCGGCTCTACCTACTCGACTTCGCACGGTATTTGACATATTACAATATCTACATATATATATAATTTAGTATTAATTTATTCAATAGTCTCTAATCACGTTAATTCAATTATCAGCTATCATCTTGAGAGCTTGAGTTCAAAGGCATTATTACTACAAAATTGCTATGGAATCAGCTATACATATATAGTCAGTCAGTCGTATTACTACAGAGAATTTGAGGTGGGAATCGAATCTAGAACCAGTGCATTTACAGTCTTCTAATAGACTCATTCTCATTACTTTTTTCTATTTTAGTTTAAGATCGATATTATTTTATAGCATTTAATTAATTATTAAACCTAGATAAATCAATCCCACCCCCAAATTGACAATACCAACATACAAAACGAAAGCGTGTTGATGTTGATTGTTGTTTACCACTAATTTATTCAGTACATAAATCCAATTACGCACACGCAATGGGCATCGACTGCACTTCGTTAGTATGCAATTATTATGTTTGTTTGTTCTGCGTTGGATTAATTACGTACATTGTTACACGCAACTACATGCTAATTTTATCTGTAGATTCAAAACAATATATCATCGAGTTCACGCTGTTTCCCGCACACAGCAGGATTGGCAGAGGGAACCCTGTGTGAGAAGAAAACATTCCGTTCCCCATTTTACGCCGAATTCTGGAGGCATTGCGTATTGAGTGGTGGAATTCAACGTCGTTTCAAATTTAAATAAATATTTCGAGTGGGGATCGAACCCACAACCAGTTGCGGTTACAGTCACACACTCGTGCTCAGTTTTCGAGCTGCAGCATTGATGCAAAGTGGGGAATGGAAGTGTCTTAATCTGAACAGAGTTTACTAGGTTCCCAGGCTCCTCCTGCCTACCATGCTATATGCGAGTTATAGCGTGATGCTTTTATTACTGAGTGACTGAGATACAAAGCTCATCCCAAACTACGCGGCGTAAAACGCCGAAATTACGGGATACACTACAGGAGCTTAAAAAAATCAAGAATTGCATAAATAGTTCCATTAAATGTAAAATATACTTCCATACTAACTTAAAATATCCAATGTTAGATACGAAACACGCCTAAGGGGGATGAAACGTGAATGTGATATGAATATTTTTTGCTAATTTTGCAAAAGCGGATTGTTTCCATACCAAAGAGTATAAAAAGTGACCTAATTTTTTGCTTGTAAAGCGACGTCTTATTTAAATGCAATATTTAAACCTATGTTTGTTATAGTCGCGAATTCTTTTAATAACGTTTATATATTTTTGTGTGGTTATATTAAAGGTATTGTTTAATCAACGGGCTAGGGCTTGTGAAAATTAATTGGGTGCGAAGAAACAAGAGTTAAGCGGATTGGAGGAGGAATATGTCCAGCAGTGGGTGAGGATTGCTTGTTGATGATGATACTTTTGTATTAAAAATTAATCTTCTATATAGTTAATTAAGCTTAGTGAGTCTATTGCCGATATAAAAAGTAACTTAGTCTCACAAGTAAAACCCTGCTGTCTACATACGAGTATATCTACCAATATCAATATTAAAATTATAAATCTGAAAAATTCGTTTGGTCATGCACTTATCTCAGGAACTATTGGTTCAAATTGAAAAACAAAATAATATTGAATAATCCTAAACGTTAATTTTTTATTAGGAAAAATGTAGGATATTTCTATCTAGTTAATAATAATTTTGATGTGATCCAATGTAGGTCACAGTTTTTGTCCTTAGATTTTGTCATACAAATACAGCATAAACTGTTTTTGTAAAAAATTAAGTTGGCCAACAATTCTCGGCCTAATTTAAAAAAAATATATTCTGCAAATTTAGTAAGTTTAAAAGCAATGTCGTTGGTATTCATCATACGAAATGTAAACTCTGCAAACTTGTGAAGTCTGAACTAACTTTGACAATAATTAACTGTGGGGAAAATCAGCTTAACTTTTAACTAACGAAATCTGGACGGATGAGACATAAATTAAAGGAACTAATTAAACCTAG
>JAEBDU010012397.1:0-30686 GCA_016802625.1 Heliconius numata | reverse complement strand
TATGTTTGCAAAGCACTTAAGATAATGTGAAAATTAATTAAACTCTAATGCAACCCGCATTTTCGTAGTTTCAATAAGGATTTTCCAATTGTTTTACACAGCAAGTATTTTTTAGTAGGTACCGTAATTTTAAATCTGTGCTACTAATCTTTTCAAGTACTTATTAAAATATTTTTAAATGACTATTTTTAGATAGTTAAATGACTATTTTTAAACGGAAGAAATTATAAACAAAAGCCTACCTACTAATAACTACTACAAAAATATGAAACCAAATATATCGCGCTGAAATAATACATTCAACTCCAATTATCCAATACGTGCAAACGCATCTAAATCTTCGTTGCTATGCCTCTATAGCGAGCGGGTTTTTTTTTCGAGCTTGTGGTTAATGCTGAAGAGGGTATTCTGTCCCTGATGAAAAGCAAGCACTACGTGGCTGCCTGTGAGGAAAATTAAAGAGAATGCATTGGCCGGGAATCGAACCCGGGCCCGCGTGGCAGGAGAGCATTCTACCACTGAACCACCGATGACTGCTCATGACGCGCTTGTATAAGCAAAACGTCGCGAGGCGCGTTTCGCAGCAAGGATTTTTTGATATTGTAACAACTTCTAAAGTACTTATTAAAATGAAAAAACAATAGAAGATAGTTTTGATCTACATTAAATGGCCAACGTAACTAATATACTTGTTTATATGCTGAGAGTAAGGGATAAGTAAAACTTGAGTCGGCACAGCTGATGTGTCAACGGCGGGATGTGTCAACAATTAAATGCGTTTTTCTCTAATACTATTCGCAATTTCGAAATAGTGTAAAAAGCAAATTTTATCTTCGTTTAACGTAGAAAATTAATAAAGTATTTTAAAGGATAAGGATTAATACCATTATGGAAAAATATCCCTCACAATAAAAAATATATTGAAATTACTATTTTTAGACAGAAATATGATCACTACACGTTATTCTTAAAAGATAAAAATATGCCATCGCGGACTTTTTTGTAGATCTTATTAAGAGGAACAATACCCCAGTACATTATCTTCATGTAGTACTTACCATTAAAGCAGCGCATGCGCGAAAGTGTCTCAACGGGTAGGACTTTATACACATTTATCGTATTTTTGTTAATTTACATAAGAATGTACAAATAATAAACTATATATAAACCTTCCCTGAGAAATACTCGACCTAATGGAGAAAACCGCATAAAAATCCGTTGGGTGGTTTAGAAGAAGAAGAGTTAGAAAGTTCAGACAGACACGAAAAGCGACTTTGTTTTATAAGATATAGGATTTGGAAATAGCTTTAAAAGAGAGAAAAAAATAACACTACCTTAATGTATAGATAATAAATTAGCACATTATAAAACCATATAAGATATCCTTTACAATTTAACTCTATTAGAGGATAACTGTAATTTGACGACGATTACGGGTTCGATTTCCATTTGTTGTGTCATCACTAACCTTGGCAATAATAATATGTAGGTTAGATAACAAGATAATAATATGTTATGATGTTCTCATGATGGAATTGGTAGATGGCTGATGGAACCTTGGACTGCCTACTAGTAAATATATCGAGTACGTATTCCCATTGCATTCGTCTTATTAATGTGCAAAACGTGTTTTTAGTTCTTTTTACTTTTAATTCTTTCTAGATAAGATCGACTTTGTATAAAATAGAGTAATAAAACAAGTTATATCATAAAAATATTTATGTATGACCATACGCATCTGCTTAAGTATAAGGAAAACAATTATGTCTTAATAAGTGATCTAATGACCGTGACATCCTCAATTACTGACGTCATCACGTCAATTATGACGTCGGCGTCGGTGGTGACAGATAAGAACATTTTTTACCATATCAAGCAATTTGCAGGGTAGGCAGAGAGAAGTAGTGTTACGACACTGCGTTATCCTCTTTGAGCGAAAAAAAAAACAATCTGACAAATGTTTATAGCATAAGACGTGTTTTAAAATATTTTCGTTACATTCTCACGTTCATTTAGACGATTTCCAACTGTGCTTCAAGGTGTATATTTACTTTGTAGTTTTTCCTCATACTTTATTGTTTATTCTAGTCTGGGTTTACCAAAATCTAACGATTGTAGCAAACTTTCTAGTCTACCACATTATTATAATGTAACATTTTTTTTAACTTCACGCTGTATCCCGCACAGAGCAGGGTAGGGAGACGAAACCTAGTGTTAAGACGTGGTGGAAGAGTGGCGGAACTCGCCACTCTTTGCCTCGACACCAAAGCGAAGAAATTAACATATAAATGTAAATAAATATTGTATTTCCTCGAGTGGGGATCGAACCCACAACCGTCGCGTTACAGTCACACACAGTACTTGTGCCGCTGCGCCACGACGGTTTTTGTTATTTATTTTTGTTTCCTCGATAAATGGTATATCAAACATATTTTTTTCTGTGTTGGACAGACCATTGCATCAGTGGTCGTGAGATTAGTTTGTTTAACCATACAAACTCTTCGTCTTTATAATATTAGCATATATAACAGTTCTCTAGTACAAAATGGAGTCTATTGTATCATATTCATAAGTATATTGATATCTGAATATCAGAATTCTTAAGACAAATTATTCTTTAATACTTAATTAAGAGACCATTAGGAAATAAATGAAGACACTCCTTTCCACATTTCCAGCTCAAAATTGGGGCATTGCGTGTTGAAGGCCGGAACTACCACCGCCTTATCACAGCAAAGAATTGAAGATAATTTATACATCACGCCCCCGAATAGAAGGAACCCACAACTATTGCGTTTGTATTTACTTAATTAACATTAATTAACTATAATAATAGATTATTAATGCTACAAAGCGCAGCGTTGAGTTCTGCTACTCAGCACGCGGTGCCTCCAGAATTCAACGGAAGGTGGCCACCGGAAGTGTTTTAATAGGAAACGGTGTGTCCTAACATTAGGTTCCCAGGCTCCCTCTGACTATTATTATATATTTTATTAGAACCAAATGAATACAAATATTCTGTATAATAGCAGAAACCTATGTCATTCATTAAATGACTGTCAGATAGCGGAACTCTACGGCACATGTTCACTCAAATTGAATTTGACTCCAGCACTGATATATTAATTGAAGTAGGTTTTTTGTACATTAGTAAAATAAACGTTTTTAACTTCCTAAAATATATTTGGAATATATGTATCATTTAACAATCATGAGTTACAAGTATCCAAATTTGAAAAGAGATGTATGAGGAAAACGATTTCGAAGTCGATGATGAAGAACTGAAGACAGCAATAAATGACCATTTTTTAGGCATGGTGGTAAGGTTTTTTTATCGTAAGGTTGTAAGGGACCATAATGAAAATATTTTTGGGTAAAGTTGTGTTGTTTTCCATGCCGATACCGAGAATACATGGAACGCCCCTCGTATATGTAATAATATTGTGCAATATTGAGGCCGTCTAGGCGCAGGTCCATATGCGTGTGATTGTAAGTGCGGGTTCGATTCCAATTCAGGAGAAAGAATTATTAGATAATTTATATTATTTCTTCGCTCCGATAAAATGGCAAAGCGCGGCGTCGAGCTCCGCCACTCAGGGTACGCAGAAGGGGTCTAGTAAGAAGCGTTCCAGTAGTGATTTCTATACTTTCACTTAATAATAATTTAATTTTTATTAAATTAATACTTCAAAAATATATATATATAAATTGAAGTTATATTCGTTCGAACTATTTTTTTATGTGATAAATTTATAGAATATGTAAAGTAATTGGTTCTATTCATTTACTATTTACAAATTGTAATGTCATTAATAATGTATAAAAAAATGAATATTTTATTGACACATTCGTCCAATGAATTTATACAATTAGAAATAGAATTTAGATTATATAACCTACTGTAGAGTAGGTACCTAATGCTAGCGCTATTTAACATAAGTCAATTCGTTTTCCACTCTCCGTTCAATTGTTAGACATTGTTTGTTGAGTAGCGGAACTAATAGCCGCTATTCGTCTTGTTTTCCAGAATGTGGAAATGAAAATTATTATTTCCCCTGAGTGGTAATCGAATTCACAATTATCGCTGTGCCGTTGCGCCACGACGGCCTTGACATTTTTATCGTAATGTATTTACTGGTCACACCTATCGTATTTAGCAGGATTTAGGGAACACAATATAGTATTAAAACGATCTGTTCTTCGCCTATCATCCATTTTTTTAATATTATTTAGCAGAATAGGGAACTTATCGTTGAAAAACTCCATTCTCCATTCCTTTTTAAAGACTCTTTCGTGCACCACGTCCCGACGAATTCTGCGGCATTACGTGTTGATTGGCAGAGCACAACGCCGCCCTTCATCACCAGAGCGAAAAAATGAAAATGTTAAATATTTCATTTTCCAGAGAAATATTCCATTTTTGATTTGCCACATCGGGCCACAATGTAGACGCAAAGTTATTGTCTTAAAGTCAAAGTTCTTAAATTCTAATGTGCTATAAAAGTGAATAGAATCCAAAACCATAGTGAATTAGGCGTGTTGGAAAAATACTACTAAATAAAAACATCATGTATATACAAAAATATTTTTATTAATATCATAAACTGCGGCATGTTAAAAAAGCTCATTCACAAGCAAAATATTATTTAGAATATTAAACCAACTTACTCATAATTTAGTTTATTATCTATCTTTTGCGTATCATAAGTATTTCTGTACTAAAAGCTTAAACAAACTTTTTTATACTATCAAGGTTACGCTAACTTCTTAAAAAGTTATCAAATATATTATTAGTCGAAAAAACATTGCAATTGCGAAAGCTCAATAGCAAAAAACTTACCAATTTAATTTATAATAGCGCTAACATATAATAATAAACGGCACAAAAAGAAAACAATGCGTATTTTTCATCAAAATTTTAAATAAAAACGTAGATATGGAGTTTTATAATTCGACACAACCTACTACGACATTGATAAAATGAAAACTGAATAAGTATCAAGTCGTGTTGTGTTGACAACTTGATATCCGCGATTTCGAGAATGTGACATTGACATATAATAGACGTTTCGGTGTTGCTAGGTTAATAATTATAATTTATGACTACGATAGAATATAACATTTTTACATTCATTAAAATGTTATATTCATAAGTTTTATATTTATTTATATATAAATGAACAAATATAAAATTTATTTGTATAAAATAAACAAATATACACAAGTAACAGAAATGGAAATGTCTTAATAGCAACAGAGTATCTTAACACAAGCTTCACGGGTTTTTTTCTACTTTCCCTATTATGTAGGTTATACAGCATGTAGCTAAAAAATAGTTACGATTTTTTTCACTATTTATTTATTTTTCTACGTGACAGCACTCCTGGAAATTTATTGATGACCTCATGAATAAATAACACCTTATATGTATTAAAATGGGAAGGTTAATTATATACAAAATGATCAGTGGTAGATCGATAGACAAACTGATACATTATGATAGAGGAGATAACTTCTAACAATTTTTGAGATATTTGCCCAGCTCAGCTCTTACTTGTTAAAAATGTATTTCGTCGTAATGCTACTCCTCCTAGACCGTTAAACCTACGGCTCTGAAATTTTGCAGAAACGTTGTGGACGACACGTTGACCCCAGCGAAGTAGTTTGGTGAGAATTTTAATACTAGTTTTTGAGTAAATGGTCAAAATGTGTCTCATTGTGCTAAGCTGGAGAACGTTTTGAAATTCACGCGCACAAATTGAATTTTGACTAACTTTGTCCAACACGTGCGAACAAAACAGAAAATTTCGCAAAATATTTTTAAAAAAAAGTCGCAAAATTTTGCTTAACATTACAATTTATAACTTCTTTCTTTAATAATTTATGGTAGAATATAATGTCATAATTCTAAGCCTGGTAACATCCATGACCGTGTCAAATGTCAACGTCAAATTCTCAGAATTGCGGATGTCAATTCTGGTTATAGTTATACAGTGTTCGCTTTTATCATATGGACAGAGGCTCTGTCGTTTGAAATAAATATATTTTACGTGATTTCTCAGTATATTTTAAAAGGAAATACTAAATATTTTTCTTTGTGCGCCGTTTGTTATAATATATAGCAGATATTGTAAATTATACCGGTGAGTTTTTTGATTTTAGTTGTATTGTTTAGAACTTTCACTTCTTATTTAAAATTTCATATAAATTAGGAGCTTTTAATGAACTTTATACGGCCTTGAAACTATGGAAAAATATGTTATACCTTATGTTTATAAATATCTATATTAAAAATATATGAATAATAATAAATCTTTGTTCTAAATAATTGTTAATATGAAAATATTCTTTACATATAAAATATTGACTTAAATTGTTTCTATACAGTATAGTCTTTAAGTGTCACAAATGTTTAAATTGACTAAAAGAATAGTCGTAGATTCATTTAAATCACATTAAATGAGAACAAAGCGCGGCGTTTGGTTGCGCAATAATGAGAAACAGCAAGTTGCTATGCTACTTATTATTACTATAAGCAGCATCTTCGTACGTAAGAAATAAATTGAAATTATTAATCACTAGATTGACTCTGGTTTCTCTACATATATTAATATATGTAAATTTACATATACATTCTTAATATATAAAACATTTCTGTTACTGAGTGACTGAAAGATAAGGCACAGGCGAAACTAACGGAGTCAAGTCTATGGAAACTTGTCATTAGGTAGTTTAGGGAGTATAGGGGAATACTAAGAGGAGATTAAAAAAACGTAAAAAACGTTTTATATTCATAAAATATTGAATTAAATAAATTTACGACCTAAAGAAATTAAAGCGACGGAATACGAAATATGGAATCGATTAGACAAGTGGAAGTTGCTTACTTCCTTTTATCAACAAGAAAAGAGCTGATGATCTTCAAATAGTTGAACATGTCTTCCTTCAATCATAGCTAAGGAGAAACTTTTTATTAAGTCACCTTTCAAACCAAAAAAAACTACATCAAAATCGGTTCCTCCGTTTGGGAGCTACGAAGCCACAGGCAGACATACGATTACACACACTCAAACACACACCGACACGTCAAAGCTATAACACCTTTTCGCGTTGGAGGTAAGAAAATAAAGTTAATTACACAAATTTTTGCACTATTATGACCATAGAATGTATAGTATCTTGATTTAATTAAAATTCTACGTTTGTAGGAACATCTCTTATAACAGTATCACAACTAGTGGATCATTGTATTCTATTTCGTCGTTTTATATAATAATAATGATGATAATATAAAAAAAACTGTGATAACTTTTTTACATTGTCATAGTTTAATTATATAATAAAGTATATCAAAATAGTAATAAATGAAATCTTTTAAAAAACACAGACGTCGTCGAGATTTCGCGAAATAGTTGTAGGTTCTAATCCAAGTTAATTTCGACCACCATAACTTATTGTTATATTAAAATCGAAATATACAAAATATTTACACCAATGTGTTATTTGTAGTTCTGATGTATAAGCTATATTACTGTTAAGTTTCATTAAAATCCGTTCAGTAATTTTTGCGTGAAAGTAAATAATAATAAAATATCCTTATTAAAAACATACTTTTATAATATTAGTAGGTATCCTATTAATATTATAAAAGTTCTTTTTGTGATCCCCACATCGCTACACTTTTTTCAGCTTCTCGCTGATTTTCAACCAACAGGGTAGGCTGATGGATATAGAAAGAAAAGGAGTGTGGCACTCCATTCCCCACGCACCCCCAAAATTTAAAAATTCTCCGAGTTCAGTGGTGCAACTCAACGACGTGCTATTCTACTCTATTGCTGTTCTATTTATCTAGATTTCATTTCAAATGCATGGTACTGTATGATGTTTAGAGGCATTGTGCTAAGTAGCGGAACTCAACGCTGAACTTTGAGTCCACACCAGAGCGAAGAAATGACAATATTAAATATTTCATTTCTTACGCCATGTGGCCACTACTACACTTAACAGGAAAATATTTCAAGAAAAATAATTGACATCTTATATCTAAAAGAATACCTAATCAATGCTACGTTATTTTGACGCTACGTTATCTTTTCTTATCGAGATCATGTCTACAATTTCCTGAATATGCAGGTGTATGAATTGTACATATATTATTACCTATACCTACTATATACTTTTAAAAATATATCAGCTTCACGCTGTATCCCGCATACAGCAGGATAGGCAAAAGGAACCTGGTGTCTCACTCTATTTCCCACTTTCCGCCGAATTTTTTGAGGCATCATGTGTTCAGGAGTGGAACTTAACGCCGAGCTTTTGCGTTGGTACCAGAGCGAATAAATGAAAATATTAATAAATATTAATTATTAGTGTTTTATTCTTTATTATATTGTAATAGCAAAGTGTCATATTCGTAGAAACGCAATTACATGAGCTAAGTAGGTACCTATAAAAGCAGTGCCTTAACACCAGGTTCCATCTACACACCTTGCTATACCTACAGGTATAAAGAACTTGGTATAATAGGGTAAAGTAAAAAAACACAAAGTCATTCAATATTCCACTTAACATTTGTTTAGAGATTGCATGCTAGGAACCGACTTGTTAGTGCAACAAGACGAGCGGACAGTATATACTGTAAATATAAATATTTTCACTGAATGAAATTTGATGAAGGCCGGTGTGGCGCAGCGGGAAAACAGTGTTGTATCGTAAGCATGACAGTCGCAGATTCACAAACGATGGCACACTTACTCTCCTGCCTGAAATGTCCATTCACCTGCTCACATGACGATCTGATGGAGGCAACAGATGCCACTGTCGACGTGGCTAAATACTAGCAAAATATGATATGAATTCTCCAAGCATTGACACGAAGAAGAAGAAGAAGTCGCAGATTCGATTACCATGCGGAAGAATACATCTCTCTGTAGCATCTCTCTCTCTGTCTCTCTCTCACAAGGCAAAGCGCGGCGTTTTTTATGATATTCAACATGTAATGTCTTGATAATTGGGCGGTGCGTGTAGAATATAATGTCTTAACACTATGTTTCCTTTGTCTATCCAGCTATGCGTTCTCTGTGGCTGGAAGAAATTTCGTTTAGGAATGTGCCAATCTTTTAATTTTATATATCTTATAGTATGTTTAAAAGTAAAGAAATATAATAAGGAACAAAACATGTAATTTTACGGCAGGTCACGATATTGTCTTAATGAGAGCGGAGTGCCTTAGCACTAGGTTCCTTAAATTCTCTCGGTCTACCATCCGTGCGGGATATAGCATAAAGTTAAAAAACATGTTTATGAATATGTGTAACTCTACATACTTGAAGTAATTAAATCGTTCGTTTATAATATTATGGGAATTCATGGAAAACACTAGCCTTAGTTATAGAACAATGGGTTATATAATTTTTAAGTACATACGTAGTACATAATATTTAATGACGGAATATAAGGTCGCACTTTGATTTTCGAGACACGTACTGGAAATATATTTTTTATTAAAAACAGTTACGACTGAAAATCGAACCCACTTCCATCACCTCTACAGATTAGATCTATTGTATGTGGTTATATCACTTATTTTTACTTCCACACAGCGTAAATGTTAACAAAGAGAAGTTGAAGAGCGGAATAGAGCTAGGAGCTAGAATGAGGAAGTAAAAAATAGTAATTCATTTCTCCGAATTGAAATCGAACCCACATTCGTCGTGTTTACAGTAACACGCTGTGCCACTGCACCGCGACGGTCATACTTATCCTGTTCTATCTAACCCATTGTTAGTCAAATTTAGTCATCATACATTATACATGGTGTATAAAGAACCCAATATTTAAATTCAATTCGCCCTTGACTGCTTTTTCGTATACAATTGAAATATATTATGTACTTTCTATCTGTGGATTATTATTGATTTTATTATTATGTCAAGGATACAGTGTGTTGTTTTAATATTTGGTCATAGATGTTATAACACTCGTTATCATTTGCTAAAGTGGGAATCGAACCCACAACCAATCACGTTTATAGTCCTAAGCCACGATTGCCCCTTCTCTACCCTGCACTTTACTCTGTCCAGTCTGATAGGACAAAACACGGCTTTGTATTTGGCCACTAAACGCGCTATATTAAAAATATATAGAAAATGAGTCAAAAGGAATGGCTGAGCTTAGAGACAATATGTCCATATATGGTAATAGGCGGAGCCTAACCCCGCACGTTAGCAGAGCACAGAAATAAAAGAGAATTACGTATAATCGTACATAGTCCCTGAAAAGGAATGGAAGCCACTGTAATTGTGTCAAACCCCCATTCCTAACCCTAAGTCCATGCCACTGTACTATCTGGGCGTATATAAAACTATTATAGTCCACCCGATGTGTTGTGGCTTGCCTGAAGTTCGTCGGAACTAAAGTAACTTCAGGGTCACGACTCCGAGACCGTACTGCACATTCATACCACTTGTTCCAACAACGCCACAATGGTTACTTTAATAACTTCAATTAAAATGTTTTGAATGATTCACTTGTGTGTGCTGTACTTGTTATTACAAATTATATTGAAATGTTAAGTGGAAGGTCACGGGATCTGTTCTCGAAATAAATAAGTAATGAAAGGACTACGAGTATTACTTCGTAGTTTCGATTTGAACTTAATAAGGTTTTCTTTAGAAGAAAATGTACTGAAAACTAGCTTTTAGCTGCGGCTTCGCCCGCGTGGGGACAGATTGTCACATTTTATGTGTGGGAGGTAACTGACCGCAGGAACAGTGGCTTACATCGAAACGATAGCCTATAGGTATAGCCTTCCTCAATAAATGGACTACCCAACACAAAAAAAATGAATTCGAATCAGTAGTTCCTGAGATTAGCGCGTTCAACCCAATAAACTCTTCAGTTTTATAGCATAAGTATGAGTCAGAGTAGAAAAATAAAAAAATAAATGCACTATCCAATACAAAAATATTTGTTCAATTCGAAACAATAGTTCCTGAGATAAGTTCGTTCAACTAAACGAAGTCTTCAGTTTTGTATTACAAGTGTATGTAGATAGGTTGTGCATTTAGCAGGTCATTGACCCATCGCTAAAGTATACAATATGCAAAAGCCGCTTATACAGTTACAAATTTTGCAAGGTTCGCTTTTTTATTATAGACACTGGTCCAAATGCTACATAAAAAAAAGTAGATAGTTTTTATGATAGTTGTGTGTTCAAATCCTTGGAGGAGAGATTTTCGTAATAGGGACTGGAATAGTTTTTAATGCAATAATAAATTTAATGCATATTGCAAAGATAACTTAGTGATGAATCACTAGTTGATTTTATAAACATTCTCTGTTAAAAATATAAATAAAAACTCATTTGACTGGAATTCTTATTTTTAGCTGTAGAGTAGTCTGAGAGAATGTAATGACCGACTGACAGACACCGAGACATGCTTCGCGTCATACATGATGAATCACGGAACAATAAAAACAATATATTCCCCCAAGTGAATGTAAATGAAATCGAACCTACAACCGTCGCGTTTACATTCAGACGCCGTGCCGGAGAGTTTTATTCAAGTAATTTGAACAAATATATACCTTATTAACATAAATATTGCAGTCATGTTTGTATCCACAAACATTTTGTCCAGTTAATTACGTTTGCGGCAGTCGAGGGATTGAAAAAAAACCGAATAATTATTAATTATTTATTAATTATATATTAATACAATTATCTTAAAACTAACGACTGCTTTAATCGAAGTGAGAATAAAGAGTGTTTTTAACTTCTAATAAGATATTATAATTACGAGAATTAAAACACAGGTGCATTGGACAATTCGAAGAAATCGCTGGGTGGTCGCCTGAGATCAGGCGAGTACTTTGGTACGTCAGCATATTCGTAGGGTTAGGGTTACGTAACTCCTCCACCCCTAGAGAGGCAACTATTTGAGAATGTTGAGTGAAAAAGTTGCCGGAGTACACGCTTCCTTAGGATCTTCTGGGTTATCTCCATTTTCCAAACTTTCCTCTTTCTTTCCAATAGTTTTCTTATACTTTTTATATTGTAATAAAATGATAAGTGCACCTGCACTGAATAATATTGCGTATACTGGTATGGTTGTATGATATACTGTAGTATCTTTCTCGTGTTCAATGTGTAGCGGTGATTGCATCACAATTTTATCTTTGAGTCTATGGAGTCCATGAAGATTTATAGATGATATATTAATAGTTGTATCTAGGTGAGCAATTTCATCGGATATCTTTATCAATTTTAAGGGCTGTCCTCTTATTTCGTTGTTGTCGTTGATTAACGTAAATTCTTCGGATATGATTTGGCATCCTAGGGGAATAGTTATAAGGTAGCTGCCTTTTAATGATGTAAATTCGTGTTTATTGCATGATATTTGTATCTTTTGATTCTCAGGAAACGATATAATATAGTGCATATCGTCTAGTTTCTCCATAGATCCTCGTAGAAGATTAACTGTAGTTAAGTGACAAGATTCTTTCAATATTTGGTTAATAATTAGCTCGTGGATACAATCGGAATTTGTACGTATCTGATGGTTGAGTTCTACTTGGCAGAGATACCAGCTGCTATGTTTCGGGCATTCGGCCTCTATGTACAAGAATGAATTCTCGTTTGTTGCAATGAAAGGAGAGGATGGGATAAGAGCCTGTGAATTTTTATTAGGTACTACTGCTAATCTATATAATAAAAAATTATCCTTAGAAATAATAGGAAATCGGAATATAAAAACTATTTGCTTATTAGCATAGTAAGAAGCCGGTTGAATTATAAGAAACTAACTTAATATATCTATACTAATCATAGAATGGTGCATGCTTGATGCATGTATAAAAGCTAAACTATTTTCTATTCTTAATAATTCGTTCCTTAAATCGTCTATGTTTTTACTTAATATTACTAATAGTTGGCCAAATTTCGCATATTTAATTAAAGTCAAACCATTATTCATTTTGTTAGAAAGTATTAACATTAAGGTACTATTAATTTTACTTTGATTTTCTACTAGTTGAGTAAAAACGCTATTATATTTAGTGATCCATTCTTTGCTTATGCTTAATTGATTGTTAATTTCATTTGTAATTTTATCTTGATTACTTTCTAATAATTTTATAGCTTCGTTATACTTTAAAGCATCAGTATAGTCTAAGTTCCCTGTAATACTTTTTATAACTCTTCCGAGTCCATCAATGATTCCTCTTTTAGATCTAGTGGGTTGTAAGGATTTAATTTGAAGTAATATCTCGTCTAATTTGTTAAGCAAGTTATTTATCTGTATTTCATATACTGAACTGAACTGGTTTTTATAATTGTGTGAATGATTCTGTAGACTGTGTGTGCTATCTTTTTATATTTAATGTCCGCGAATTTAATGTCCTGAAGATGTACCAGGGGTAGCATCGCAAACACGATGATCCTGTAACAAATTTGCTTCTTTAGGGATTCGCTTTAGTCGCGATTTCGCTATAGGGCCACGTCTCTTTTTAGTGTAAATATGTATGGGTAAATCGACAAGGACAGTGTCTTGTGTATGTGTATATCTAGGGGCTGTTTTCTGTCTTTCAGCTAATGGATCGGGTGCATATTCTATCTCAGGTTCGCGTGTATTATTTCTATTTTCAATAAGGGTCGTTCGGTCACTAAGGGATGATTGGTTAATGGTGTCGTACTCTTTTTTCATCCGCTCTTTATAGGTCTGTAAGTATTGTTGTAACATTTGTCGAATGAGGTCAAGGTCAAGACAGTCTCGGGGGTCAAAATGTCCATTTAATAGATCAAAAGGTCTATGAAATTTATTAAGAGGTCTATCGTGACTACTGTCTGCCGTTGACTTAGAGGAGTTAGATCGATGAGAGGCGGTTATTGTTGACGAGTTTAATTTTCCAGGAACCGATACCGTAGAGGAATTTGATACCCTGCATAAGGTATCGGATGGATTGCCTAATAGGGAATTTAATTCATCGATTTCGTCTATTAATGACTTTGTTTCTTTTGTATGTATTTCTATTCCAGAGAGAGCGTCCGCGTTAGTATTACTCTTACCTTTTTTATATATCACTGTATAGTCAAATTCGCTTAATCGTAAACGCCATCTCGTAAGCCGTGAATTTGGCTCCTTTAGGTTCATCATCCATTGCAATGGTTTATGGTCTGTAACTATTTTAAATTTCCTACCAAATAAGTAAGGCCTAAAGTACTTTGTTGCCCAGACTATAGCCAATAATTCTTTTTCTATGGTACTATAGTTTTGTTCACTATCGTTAAGGGTCCTAGAGGCATAGCAAATTGGTCTATCGGATCCTATAGGGCCTTGTGATAAAATAGCACCTATAGCCACATTGGATGCATCAGTTGTGAGGTTAAATTCTTTATTGAAGTCGGGGTATTGAAGTATTGGGTCATTTGTTAAAACTGTTTTACACTTTTCAAAACTAGATATGTATTCGTCATTTAAAATGATTTTCCTACCTTTTTTTTAGACATTGTGTAAGGGGTTTTGTTAATTTTGCGAAGTCTGGAATAAATTTACGATAATATCCAACTAAGCCTAGGAATTGTTTTATTTCTTTTGGTGTTTTCGGTATGGGGTATTTTTCTATTGCAGCTATTTTTTCGGGGTTAGGTTTAACTCCGTCTGCACTTATAATATGACCTAGAAAAGCTGTCTCTCGTTTTAAAAATTCTGACTTATCCATTTGGATTTTAAAGTTGGATTCTCGAAGTCTCTGGAAGACTTTACTTAAATTTACTATATGCTCTTGTAAGGATGTACTAAAAACAATTATATCATCCATATAGACTAGACAAATAGAGTTTTGTAGGCCTTTCAGCACATCGTCCATCACTCGCTGAAAGGTCGCCGGAGAATTTTTTAATC
This sequence comes from Heliconius numata, assembly GCA_016802625.1. Lineage (NCBI taxonomy): Eukaryota > Metazoa > Arthropoda > Insecta > Lepidoptera > Nymphalidae > Heliconius > Heliconius numata. The sequence continues at coordinate 15,780 of JAEBDU010012397.1, read as the reverse complement.
CCATGGGCATACGAAGGAATTCATAATGTCCATGTTCTACATTAAATGCCGTTTTATGTATGTCCTGAGGATCTGTTTGTACCTGATAAAATCCGCTGGCTAAGTCTAAAGTCGTAAAATACTGACACTTTCCTAATTTATCTAATACGTCGTTAATGTTGGGGATAGGATATTTATCGTCTATTGTTTTTTCGTTTAATTTGCGAAAATCAACAACGATTCGCCATTTTCTTTTACCGGATGCGTCGACCTTTTTAGGCACAACCCAAATAGGTGAGCTCCATGCCGAATTAGAGGGTCTTATTATTCCTTGATCGAGCATTTGACCTATTTGTTTCTGTACTTCCTGTCTATGAACATATGGGTATCTATAGCTTTTTGTGTGGACGGGGACTTCGTCGGTGGTTTTAATCGAGTGTTTTAACTTATTTGTAAAAGTAAGAGGCTCGCCTTCTAGATAAAATACGTCAGCGTATTGGCTACATAGTATTTCTAGATTTTTCCGTTCCTCAACGTTAAGATGCTCTGTACGAAGTCGCGTCAGAACCTCTTTTACACGTTGCGATTGTTCATTGCATCTAAAAGTGATATTATTAATTTCTGCATAGACGGCTCGGTCCATTGAGAATATTACGTCATTCCTACTAGGATTTTTAACTTCTACGATACCTCTGCTATTCTTAACGGACGTAAGGCATTCACTAATTATGCAATTTGAAATTTTTTGTTCTTTTACGTATGCTTCGCCATCGTGTATATTAATAGGAATATTTAACAATTTTGATTGTCCTGCTGGGATTATATCTTCGTATAAATTTGCATTACGAGAGTCATGTACGTATATGGGGTTTGAAGCAGTCTTGGTAATAAGTGTTTTATTTTTATAATCTATTACTGCTTCCCATTTGTCTAACAAATCGGTTCCTATGAGTCCATCGAAGAAGTCATGAAATTTATATACATAAAATGTTATATTACGCGCGTCATTAAATTCATTAAAGCTTGGTATAGTTATTGAATAGTCACTTCTAGCTTTGGCATGAACATTACATACTTCGAATGGATCGTAGTTTAGAGGAAAATTATTAAGATATTTTTCTACAACAGTTGGACTCAAAAAGGATTGATTAGCTCCTGTATCGATTAATAATTTTAATGGTGGCGATAATATTTGAATATATGGAAGGTGACGTTGCGTATGTAGATTAATTTCTATTTTAAGGTGTCGGACTTGGAGATTTTCTGAAAATCCTGCTCATTATCGTCAGATGTAATCTCATTAATGGTTTCTATTTGTGACGTAGTGGGATTATCGGTATAGTTTTGGGGATAGGCCTCATAGTTATAGTCATAGTCATGGTCATAGGGGTATTCTATGTATTCGTTACTGTTATAATACGGTTCATAGTCTGTATTATAATCGTACGAGTCGTAATCGTCTTCAAAGTTATTAAAATTTATTTCCCTTGATTTAAAATAATTTCTCGGGGGAGGATTACCGTATTTTAACCAGTTATGTCCTGTAAGTGTATGCTGTGTTGGTGGTAGTGGTCGAGACACAAAGTGGCTCACACCGCTCATAGGTCTAGGAAATCCATTGCCTTGATTGGGCTTCTGTGTGTTTCTATTTCGAGGCGGTAACTTAAACATGTGACTGTTAGGGTTGTAGTTCGGAGGTGGTGCACCGAACATTCTTTGTGTGTGCGTGGGTAGTCTAGGGTGTTGGTGTTCATTATTAAATTTAAAAGGCTGTGTGTTAGATCTATTTTGGTATATAGGTATACTTAGTGGAAATGCGCGTGGTGCGAATGTGTGGTGAGTAGCGTTAGGTCTAGCGGTTACGGTTTTGTTAAATTTTGAAACCTCGTAACGGCTGTGCATGTACATAGTATTAAGTTCTTCATGTACATATTCCAGAGCTTTTTCTATAGTTGGTGGTCGCATACAACGAATGCGGGATCCTAATGGTTCTTTAAGACCACGAACATAGGCCTGCATTGTTACTTTTTTATATAAATCGCGCTTTGCTTCGATAGTGGTGGATAGTGTTTCATGTAGTGTAACATAGGTCATTAACATGCTAAACAAATTTTGACAATGGTCATAAAATTCTTGAGGGCTTCTATTACCTTGTGTGGCTAAGGAGAGATCATTGTATAGGGCGGTCTCATCCCTTTGGTCGGAAAAGTTATTAATTAAAAGTGTTTTAATACCTAGCCAACTATCGGGTATTCCGTTTGAATTAATTTTGCTTGCTGCTGTGCCCGTTATCTTGTTTAAAATTCCATTTAACAAACATACGTTAGAAAATTCACTACCAGGTAATTCACTAAGATATTGGATCGCTAAATGGTCACAAATTTGAATAAATCGAGTTAAAATATTTGGGTTCCCGTCGAACTCCGGGACAAGGCGGAGGGCCTTAAATATAGTGTCCGGATCGTGAGACATGTTAACTAAATTAATTAAATTAGAATGACTACTATCTAAATTTAATTTTTTTATTTCTTCCGAATTAATATTTCTTAATCTATCTATACTTAACCGACGGGCCTGCCTAGATGGAGGCTCTCGGGTCCTAGATGTGTTAGGATGGAAAATTTTGGTAACTTATGAATAGGAAGGAGCAACACGAGAACAATTCTTATGTACTCACATAAATTGCATTATCTGGTCTCTTCTCAGTTGAATCGAAGGCTGGATTCTACTCCCGGCTGCCACAGGTCCGTAGATTCTGGATTCTCGAACGGTGCTCGATAGCCACCCGGGCGGCGCGCGACGCGATGATAATTATCGAGTAATTAATTTAAACCGATCGCGAACCGGCCCGCGAAAATCCTACCGACTGCGCCAATTACGTTTGCGGCAGTCGAGGGATTGAAAAAAAACCGAATAATTATTAATTATTTATTAATTATATATTAATACAATTATCTTAAAACTAACGACTGCTTTAATCGAAGTGAGAATAAAGAGTGTTTTTAACTTCTAATAAGATATTATAATTACGAGAATTAAAACACAGGTGCATTGGACAATTCGAAGAAATCGCTGGGTGGTCGCCTGAGATCAGGCGAGTACTTTGGTACGTCAGCATATTCGTAGGGTTAGGGTTACGTAACTAGTTTAATGGATTTTATTGATTATTATTATTTATATTGTCAAAAGGCGCAACTGTGCCCGGCTTGTAAAATCATTGTGCTACTAGCTGACACTATAGTACGGTCAACAAGTCGTGGCCTCATAGAAGTTAGCTGCAGACGGCTGCGCATATTTGTTTGTAGGACTTTCCTTGCTTTTAAATATTTTCTTTCTGAAAGTGCGCTTAGGTTCAGAAAACTTAACTTCAGGTCGGCCACAACTTGTTGACCGTACTGTACGCTTACATGACCCTATCCCACAGACAGAGTATAACTGTTACACAAGAATAACATAAAGAGTATAACGCAAGTACGGTATGGTGTACCTATTAGCTCGTAACTTCTCAATATCCTATTAAAAGAGAGTGTTGGGTTACGACCCGCAAAGCTCGTCTTTACCTGGAACTAGGAAATAATTTTGTTAACTAGATATTAAAGACAGTAGTGGTACAATGGTAAAGCGTCTGTCGTCTGTAAATGTGTAGACTTTGGGTTCAATTTCTACTAGTCACAATGAACTTTTTTCATTTGCATGCTGTGGTAATAAGACAATACACGGCGTTGAGTTCCGTAATGTTTCGCAAATTGGTCGGAAAGTAGGAAATGGAGAGCCTGTTATGTTTTTAATATAAATTAACTTGCTGTCATAAGAAAATATCTAATTAATATAGTGATATAATATAAAATCAAAAATAATTAATCAGGTACCTACTATATTACGTTTAAAAATATATTTGCAATAGCTATATGTTTCTGATATTATAAAACTAAACATCTAATCTTAGCAACTACTCGTTGAATTTATTATTATACTAGCGGCCCCCTTGCGGCTTCGCCCGCTTTTACTACTGGATTATTCATATAACGTATGATTGCAAAGCACTTAAGATAATGTGAAAATTAATTAAACTCTAATGCAACCCGCATTTTCGTAGTTTCAATAAGGATTTTCCAATTGTTTTACTCGGCAAGGATTTTTTAGTAGGTACCGTAATTTTAAATCTGTGCTACTAATCTTTTCAAGTACTTATTAAAATATATTTAAATGACTATTTTTAGATAGTTAAATGACTATTTTTAAACGGAAGAAATTATAAACAAAAGCCTACCTACTAATAACTACTACAAAAAATATGAAACCAAATATATCGCGCTAAAATAATACATTCAACTCCAATTATCCAATACGTGCAAACGCATCTAAATCTTCGTTGCTATGCCTCTATAGCGGGCGGGTTTTTTTTTCGAGCTTGTGGTTAATGCTGAAGAGGGTATTCTGTCCCTGATGAAAAGCAAGCACTACGTGGCTGCCTGTGAGGAAAATTAAATAGAATGCATCGGCCGGGAATCGAATCCGGGCTGCCCGCGTGGCAGGCGAGCATTCTACCACTGAACCACCGATGACTGCTCATGACGCGCTTGTATAAGCAAAACGTCGCGGGGCACATGGCGAGTGGCGAGCCGTTTCGCAGCAAGGATGTTTTGATATTGTAACAACTTCTAAAGTACTTATTAAAATAAAAAAACAGTAAAAGACAGTTTTGATCTACATTAAATGGCCAACGTAACTAATGTACTTATTTATATGCTGAGAGTAAGGGATAAGTAAAACTTGAGTCGGCACAGCTGATGAGTCAACGGCGGGATATGTCAACAATTAAATGCGTTTTTCTCTAAAACTATTCGCAATTTCGAAATAGTGTAAAAAGCAAATTTTATCTTCGTTTAACGTAGAAAATTAATAAAGTATTTTAAAGGATAAGGATTAATACCATTATGGAAAAATATCCCTCACAATAAAAAATATATTGAAATTACTATTTTTAGACAGAAATATGATCACTACACGTTATCCTTAAAAGATAAAAATATGCTCTCGCGGACTTTTTTGTAGATCTTATTAAGAGGAATAATACTCCAGTACATTATTTTCATGTAGTACTTACCATTAAAGCAGCGCATGCGCGAAAGTGTCTCAACGGGTAGGACTTTAGACATATTTATCGTATTTATGTTAATTTACATAAGAATGTACAAATAATAAACTATATATAAACCTTCCCTGAGAAGTACTCGACCTAATGGTGAAAACCGCATAAAAATCCGTTGGGTGGTTTAGAAGAAGAAGAGTTAGAAAGTTCAGACAGACACGAAAAGCGACTTTGTTTTATAAGATATAGGATTTAATAATTTATTTATCTTTTCAAATCGAACCTACCGCCATCGTGATATAAGATATTTCATCTCTTCACTCCCTGAGGTAAAGAGTTAAGGAATAAAATATAATTTCACCGAGCGGGAATCGAACCACCGTGTTTAACTGTTCACAGTCGGACACTGCTCTATTGCGTCACAATGACCTCCTCTCGGATGGGTAGTATAAAAATAATTATCGTTTGCGTCTTGTTATTTTCTTTGGCAACCTTGACGTCACTGACTGAGGAAGTCACGGTCAATAATCCATGAAATGTGAAGAGGCCATTGTGGCCAAGTAGGGCCGCCAGTTTGATTGTAAACGCGACAGTTGTGGGTTCCATTCTCACACAGGGGAATGATTATATTTAATTTATTTTCATTTCTCCGCTCTGGTAGACTAAATCTGGCACTCAATTCCGCTATTGAATATGCAATATTTTGAAAATTCGGCGGTGCGTGGACAACGGAGTATCGTAACACTTCGCTTTGATTACTGTGCATTTTTTTTTATCAAATAATCGTATACGCCGATAGGTGGGGTGGCTTGAATTTGCCATAAATCTAACTTTTGTTTGTTTTTAGAGAAAACTATTTAAATTCAATACAGATCATTATACCTTTATATTGTTTAAAAAAGAATAAAATATAAGTTTGTCTACACCAAGTGATTAAACGTACTGGGAGCTATAAATGATATGAGCCGTAACTCGAGTGGTTTACTAACTAACTCTGATAAGTTCCACTATTCAGGTCTTGGCTCCATCATCAGATAAACTCTATGATACCATAAAATAGCATGGTGACCCCGCTCCTCTAGAAAATATCTCATACGCCATTGCTAACCCCACTATATGCGGGATACAGCGTGAAACTTAAATTTACTTATATAAAAAAGGCAAGCACGTCCCACATCCGCCATGCCGGCGTCGCCATGCCTTACCTATTTACTGAACCGACTTTTATTAAGGCTATACCAAATTATGTCACTAGGTCGATCGGGGGCGAGGCACGAACTCTGTTAAAAATAATAAATGTTTTATTCTCTCGTATTTTAAAAAATACGAGCGTTTATACAGGGTGAGTCATATTGAACTTTCCGGTTTTGGAAGGACGTTGCACGAAGAAGGGAAGGAGTAGAAGGGTGGGGATGGTGTCATTAGACGCGCCATGACATGCAGTTTTAGTGTGAGCAATGGCTTGGTCGGGACAACATCGTGCGTTCGTAGTTGAAGAGTTTATTAAAAATGGCGGCTCCGTGATCACAACACAGCGTGCGTTCCGTTTACATTTTGCTATTGGTCGACGTGATCCCATTCCCACTGGACCAACAATCAGAAATTGGGTATCAAATTTTAGAGCAACATCATCAGCATTAAAAACAAGACCACAAGGCCGAATTAGGACGTCAACGTCAGCGGAAAACGTGGATAGAGTGCGGGCTTCAATTCAACAATCCCCTCGGCGTTCTGTTCGGAAACATGCCGCTTCACTAGGATTATCTTTCAGTAGTGTCCGCAGAATACTGCATAGAGACCTTAAATTTCAACCATACAAGATTCAGGTAGTGCAAGAATTAACAGTTAGAGACTTAGACACACGAACAAATTTATGCCGCGACATTCAGCAGATCCCCCGCACTGCTGTTTTGATCTTCAGTGATGAGGCACATTTTCACCTCAAACAAAACAAAACAAAAGGTGTACACGCATCGTCCCCGAACCATCGATGAACTGAAGGCTGCAATCACGGAAGAAATCAATGCTATTCCGCTGAATATGACTCGACGAGTAATGGACAACTTCCGGGAAAGGCTTCAGCAGTGTGTGGTCAATGGAGGTAGACATTTACAGGATATCATTTTTAAAACCAACTAAATTAAAACTGCATGTTATGTGCTTTCAAACAATAAAATAATTTTTACTGCATGTCGCTTTGTTTTTAATACACACCTTATTGAAATCGGAAAGTTCAATATGACTCATCCTGTATAACGTTTTTGACGCATTTTATATGAAATTTTCTAAGTAATAAAAATCTATGGAGTGGACTTCCTGTGGTTGTGAGGTTTTATCATGAGGAAACTCTTTTAGGGGTATGCCGCCTAAATGGGGACTCAGGCGGGTTATGTGGGACTCATGGACCGGCAGATGTAGGTCTGGCGTAGGATTCTGGCGGCACTTCCTATAGACCTATGATTATGCAAATTATGCCAGAAATGAGAACTTCTAGTGCGAACAAAATAGAAATTAACAGGTATAAATCATAAAAAAGTTATTACCAACATATATTTGTTGTTTATTTATTATACAAAATGGGTGTATCCAGCGGCATATTTAAGTTTGTCAAATTTATGAGTTACGTTCCGATTAAATTTCTCGATCGACTTGACTCGCACTTGACCGTCTTTTTTTAATTAAAATTTTTGTGCAATTACACTTGCAATTGAATGGCCTATGCGGTATGCCCTAATCCTAATAAGAAAACCCGTGGCGTTGGTTTGAGTTAAAAAACGTTTTTTTTTTCGATTATTAGCAATTTTATTATTTTTTTACCTATTAAAAGTTAACATTTGACTATTTTATGTATATTACGACAAGTTACTCTCGTTTTTTTTGTACACCATGCTTTTGACGGGTGGGCTCGTTAAGACATTCCATTTCCATTAAGTCATTTCCGTTTCCCTATTTCCGCTAAATTCTCTAGGCATTGCGTATTGAGTGGCGGAACTCAACGCCGCGTTTTGTCTCGTTACCAGAGTGGCAATCGAATCTATAACCGCCGCATATGTAAATTATATTTAGTATGCAATTAATTGCAACATACATATGTATACTATAATGTTTATAACATTTAGTTTTATTCGTATATACATTTGCAATTTAATGATAATAATATATTGGTGTCAAAGTTGTTCATTGAACTTATCTATAATAATATACCTGTTAATAGTAATAAGTGAAGCTAAATGAGGTTTTTTTAACCTCACGCTATATGGGAACCTTTTTTTAGGGAATCTAGTATTAAGACATTACTTTTTAGTGGCATACACTTTTATAGAGACGTTGCGAGCCGAATAGAGATGCCTCAATTTTCGATTCTGTTTTTGTCTTCTTCGTCCTGGTAGCGAAGAAAAACGCGGCGTTGATTTCCGCCATTCGAAACGTAATATCTGAAAAAAGCTGGCGTAAAGTGGAGAACGGAAGTGTTTTGAAAAGGGGAACGGGGTGATTTAGCGCTAGGTTTCCAGGTTCCGAGGTTCCCTCTGCTTACCCTGCTATCTACAGCGTGAAGCTAAAAAATAATATTAGATTAAACATCATATCATATCCAAATAAAGATTAAGTAGGTATATAGTGTATCTGTTAGGCTTATTATGAGACGATCGAAGGTCATGTGCCCGTTTGTAAAAAAATAATTCCACATATTCTGGGAAATAACCAACTGTATAAGGAAAATTGTACAAATATTCATTACATTTTGTTATTGTACGATTTAAAATTGTTTATTTTAAAGTTAGAGTCCAGTCACTTTGTTGTAGGTTAGGTGGCGGTATTTAACGCCGTACTTTTGTTGAACAAAATGTAAGTAATCGCTGTACTATAACTAGTTTTTTTGTTATATTTAAAACAACAATCATCTCTCTACATATAAAACAAAGTGTGGTGTTAAGTTCCGCAAGTTTTCACGCCATGTTTCAAAATGGGACACAAGGAGAATAACAGATTTCCATAGAATAACCGTTCTTCTGTTACACATTAGTCAAGAATGAGAAATATAAAATTTTATTATATTTAGAGACATAGCGTCATTTTGATATACAATATATTTAAAATTTTAGCCTCGATAATGTTCCTCACTTTCCGCCGAATCTGGAGGCATTACGTGTTGAGTGACGGAACTTAACGCCGCGCTTTACTTCGACACTAGATCGATGAAATGAAAATGTAAATTTAAATAAATACTTTATTTCCTCAATATCAGTGTAATTCCTCAATTATGTACATAAATTATATAAAAGACCTTGAACTTGAAATTCGTGTTTGAACGTTGTATACGTACATGGTCTATTTATAGAAGTTTTTTTTATTATTAGATATGTTTTATCTAATAAGGTCACGTGTTGCCAACATGGTGTAGTGGTATAGTGGCATATAACCCTATGTAGGTATGTAAACGGGATGGTTGTCGGTTCGACACCCACTCCGGGGATAGACTATAAATAAATCATAATTCATTAAAAATAATTTTTAATTTTGTAAAAAACATATATAAAAGAATTAAATTTTCTTATTAATAAAAATACTATTGATATAAATATACCAATAGTTATTTGTGAACTGCGACATTGAGTTCCGCTTCTTAACAGTAAGTGGACAATTAGGTTTATTCTGTATCCCGCACATAGCTTTATAGGCATAGGGAACTTGGGAACCTAGTGTTAAGACACTCCGTTTCCATCAAGACACTTCCATTCCCCACGTTCCGACGAATTCTGGAAGCATTACGTTTTGAGTGGCGAAACTCAGCGCCGCACTGATTGAAATGAAAACATTAAATATTTTGTCCCCTCGGGTGAGAATCGAACTCACAACCGTCGCCTTTATAGTCGCAGACTTGTATCCTTGAGTCACGAAGTGTCATATCAAGTTTTCTCCATCTAAATATCCACCGAATGACATTTCCATATTATCTTTCATGTTCACTCGGGCATGTCGTGTTCACCTAAACGTGCCACAATAAAAATACTTACTTTTTATTCAAATTGTCATGGTACAGACTTGCGAATCTTTAATTAATTATAAGAATGTCAGTATTGTCAGTCTCACAGAAATCTAACGCCGGCAATACAGTAAGCCAAATTTTTTAGCTTCACAATATAACCCGTATAAAGCAGGATAGGGAGAGGGAACCTCGTGTCGAGACTGTCCCCCAAGTTCCGCCCAACGGGAATCGAATCCATGATTATCACATTTACTGCCAGATGGTGTGCGGCCCTCTAGTACATTGCACAATGTTAAAACATTTTTTTTATCTTAATGAATCATTCTAATACCACATTGTAAGCTGTTATCAGCATCGCAGCTTCCTGATAACGCGTCTTTATTATTTGTTTGTATGGCGGTTCATATAACTAGATTTTGCAATAAAATTAATTATTTTTAACACTTGATTGTTTTATAGTCGAGTTAATTTCGGTTTGTGTTTTTCATTAAATAAGATTTTTTATTAGATAATTGTTATTTTTCTAGTCTTTTCTTATGAATATTTCTATAACTAAAAAATCATATCTATTTTTTTTATTATACTATAAATGTGTATAGATTATGCATTAAAATAGTACATAGGCTACAATTTATGTAAAAAATTATTTTATTTGACTCTTAAATTTAAGCGAGCAAAGCTGCGATGGGGTCGCTAGTATTACACATATTAATTGGGTCTTAAAAGGTGTTCAATGTGCACACTTTATGATCATTTTGAATTTTTTTTCTACGTATTCCTCCCTTCTCTCCATCTCCATATACTCGTAGTATACTAGTATAATAGCTCACAGCTTTGCTCACGTGATTGCCCGACAGGGGTAACCTAATGTTAAGACGCTTTGTCTTGTTACTAGAACGACGAAACTCATCATGTTTCTTTCTTCCGGCGCCGTGGCGCTGGGAAACGGTTACAGGCAGAGGCCCTCTGACCGTGGTTTCTAGCGGTGGCCATTACAATGGCCACGTCATTGGGGTGGGCACTAGGTCCGGTGGGATTGTGACTACCGAGGCAGGCACAGTGTAGTGAAGCTTGAAGGGATAGAGGGGGGGGATGAGCGTTTGCCACCTGGGCGGTCAGCCCAGCCGGGTGAGACCCTTGGTTGCCCCAAGGGAGGCCCAGCTAGGCGACCAGCGACCGAGGTGGCTGCTCAGGAGTGGGTATCAGGATAGGGAGGGGGGGATGATATCCCTCGGCAGGCGTTTGGTGGCATCCGGCGGTCGAGTGTGGAGCGGAGCGATGCTGCGTAGGTGCAGGTGGTCCGAAGCATCGGCACGGCGATACGCGTTGCTCGCGAGCCGGCCGATGTGATCCTCCAGACTCTCTATCCTCAGGTCACGCTGAAGGGTAGCGTTCCTGACGAAATAGGGAGCCTGGGTAACGCGCCGAAGGGCGACGTTTTGGACCACCTGCAGAATCTTCCTTTGGGCTTCGCTGATAAGCGCGTACCACGCCGGGCCAGCGTAGGACAGGTGCGGCCTGACGTACGCCTTGTACAGCGACAACTTCGTTCTCAGGGGGAGTTTCGATTTAAATAGAGGACGCAACAAGGAGAGCGCGGTTTTTGCCGCGCTGGCCGCTTTTTTGACTTGCCCTGTCATATTCAGTCGGCGGTCGATCACCACGCCCAGGTAGGTGGCTCGGCTGCTCCAGGGGACCTGCTGGCCCTGCAGGCTCAGCAGAGGAGGCTTTCTACGGTGGGACCCAAAGCTGATCGCCTGGGTCTTGGCGATGTTAAGTGCGAGCCTCCACTCCGCCAGCCAGTCCGGCAGCAGGTCGAGGGCGCGCTGGAGCTTCAAAGCTGCGTGCCTGGGGTTGAGCGACTTCGAATAGAGGGCAATGTCGTCGGCGTAGAGCGCCAGAGTTGCGTCTTGGTGCGTCGGGATGTCGTCGGTGTACAAGGAGTACAAGGCGGGCGATAGGATGCTGCCCTGGGGGACGCCAGCAGCGATAGGGTGGCTGGACGAGATCTCACTCTCCACCCTAACGCTGAACGTCCTGCCGCTGAGGTAGTTCGCCAGGATTGCGGCGATGTGGTGGGGGATGCCGGCACGTAGCACCTTGTGTAGCAGCCCCGGGTGCCACACGCGGTCGAACGCGCGCGACACGTCTAAAAACGCTGCTGTGGCTTTCTCCTTTTTGTTGATTGCCGTGGCCACGAAGTGCAACACTCTGGCCACCTGCAGCGTGGTGGAGTGGTCGCTGCGGAAACCGAATTGTTCGTTGCGCGGCTGAAAGTGCGCCAGTATGAGCGGCAGCAACAGTTTCTCGTAGAGCTTTCCCACCGCGCTGAGGAGAGTGATCGGGCGGTAGCTGTCCGGGTCGCGAGGGTTCTTCCTTGCCTTGGGCAGCATGATGACCAGGCCCTTTTTCCACGCCTGGGGGAAGTATCCCAGGCGCAGACTGGCGTTAAAGAGCCTGGCCAGAGCGGCAACGATCCTTAGAGGGAGATGGCGGAGCGCACTATTGGTGACGCCATCCGGTCCGGGCGCCTTCTTCAGCTTCAGTCTCTTAATCGCCTTCGAGACGGTCGTCGGAGAGAAGAAGGGAGGAGGTGGCAGAGGTCGTTCGGGGGATGCTAAGGCGCGGGCGACATTGGCCTCCATCTGAGCATGGTGGGCGGGTCGTTCGCTCACGTTGGGCTGGAAAGTAGAGGCCAGGTGGTTGGCCAGGATCTCCGCTCTCTCCGCCGCAGTATAGCGGAGAGAGCCGTCCGGATGAGTCAGTGGATGCACTGCTGGCCTCTTTTTCGTAAGCTGGCGGCAAAGGCGATTCAAAGAAGGCTGCTCCACGTCCGCCTCCTCGATGCGTCGTTCCCAGGCGTCGGCGCCGCCTTCAACGAGCGCCTCGCGGACGCGCTCGATGAGCCGGTTGAGCCGGGTTTTAATGGCGGGGTCCCTGGTCTGTTGCCACTCCTTGCGAACCCGCCTCTTCTTCGCAATGAGGGCGCGAATGTGCGCAGGGATGGGAGGCAGTGAGCGGGGTGAGACGGGGGTTGTGGCGTCTTCCATGGCGTCCATAATGGCGGAGGTCAACCTGGCCTCAAGACGGTCGACGTCTGCAGCGTCGGCGATAGGCTCAGAGGTAGGAAGATGCTGGTCACTGATGTTGGCCTGGAACCGCTCCCATGAGATCCGCCGTCCGGGAGGTGGTCCTCTGGCCAGTGTCAGCCTGCCCCTAAGTGTTACAAGGACAGGCAGATGATCGGACCCGAAGGCGTCGGGGAGGGTCTCGAGGTCGATCGAGTCGAGTCCTCTCTGCACCACCAGGTCAATGGTGGTGGGCTGATGTGCGCTGGCGAAGGCGAAGTGGGTCGGTTCGTCAGGGCCCATCACTTCATATTGGTGTCTGATGGAGTCTAGATGTAGGCGGCGTCCTGCTGTGCACGTCGTCCAGCACCTCCAGGCGGGGTGCTTGGCGTTCCAATCCCCGGCTGCGAGTGTGGGGATGGAACTACCGAGCAACTGGTGCACCTCGCTGACTCGTAGGCGGTTGTTTCCGCCAGGGCGGTAAATGGCGTACATCCGTATGGCTTTGGAGCCGATGTGCACCTCGACGCCCAGAGACTGGAACGACTGGGCGTCGAGGTTGGGCAGCTGGTGGAACACGAGGTTGCGGCGGACGGCTACCAGCAGCCCGCGCCAAGGATTTTCTGCCGGCGCATCCAACCGCAGGACGTGATACCCCGGCAAGTTGGAGGGGAGCGCTGGGTGGAGGTGCGTCTCGTTGATCAACGCGACGTCAACGCTGTTGTCGCGTAGAAGATGTCGGAGAAAGGGCAGGCGACGGCGGAGTCCTGCGGCGTTCCAATAGAGTACGCGGGGGGCCTCAGGCGTGAAGGAGAAGGTTGCTCATCCCGCTTAGCACGCATTGGACAGGGTCACGACCCTCCTGCAAGGCAATGAGAACTTCCTTGAGGGTGTCGATGGCCCTGACGATGATAGCGTGCGTCGGCTGGCGGGTTGTGGCCGATGTGGTTCTGGGCGCGGCATCAGGGGCCGCGGCTGTAGTCTTTGAGGAGGCAGCGAGGGGAGGGAGGGGCTCGCTGGCCTTTTGTCTCTTTGTCCTCTTCCCTCCCCTTTTCTTGAGTCTTCTGCCACCCTTCTCCGTAGCGGGGTTGGCGGGGGCCATGAGAGTGGCGGCTGTGTTCTCCGCTCCGACCGTGTTGGAGGAGACTAAGGGAGCTGAGGTCCTGGGTTTGCGGGTGGAATCTTCTTTCGTGAGGGCGACTGTGCCCGCCCTCTTGTTCTGGAGCTCCCTCTTGTATTGGGGGCAGGCTGAGTAATTGGCGGGATGGGCGCCGCCACAGTTGGCGCACGTGGCGGGAACATCGAGGGGCCTCGGGCAGTCGCGCGCGAGGTGCTCTTCGCCGCACCTCACGCAAGCCAGCCGCCGGTGGCACCCGTGGCTGGAGTGCCGGAATGCCTGGCAGCGGTGACACTGCGCCGGGCCCCTCTTACTCCTCCAGGCTTCTATTTTGATACCCGGCATGTATAACAACTCCGTCACGCTGAAGATGCCAGGTATCAGGTCCGAGGTGTTCGTCAGGATGGCGAGGAAGATGCACCCCGGCCTCCCCTTCCTCGCTTTAATTGGGCGCACGTATTCGGCAGTGAAGCCGAGATCCGCCAGGGCATCGGTTATTTCTTCCGGGGTAGTAGTGACGGGTAGCCCCCTGATGGCTACCTTCTTACTTTTTTCCGCCGGGAGGGCATAGGAGAACCAGGATATGGCCTCGCTCTTCTCGAGCTCGGAGAGGTACCGCTGTATTACGCGGTACTCATTCTCCGAGCTGGGTGTGAAACGCACCCCTCTACCGAAGGGGCGCGCGTTAGGTGCTTGTCCCAATTTGTTGTGGAGCGACCGGAAATGAGTCGCCCAATTTGGTAGATTCTCCACTATCAGCGGGGGATAGCGTGGCTTGGGTGTAACAGAGGTCGCAGTGGTTGGCGCATCCTGTGTCACCCGGCTTGGGCCAGGTGCCCGGAGCGCGTCGGCGAACGTTGAACTCGAAGTGGTGGTTGCTGTGGTTACGGTACCCGGTGCCTGGTCCAACGTGGAAGCAACTGTAGTTGGAGGAACGAGGAGTGGCATGTCTTTGCCGACCCTGCCTCCCTCTGGGCGTTTTCTTGATTCAGGCCGGCTGGCCTGGATGGTCACTGGGCAGTGGCGCTTTCCAGTGCCTGGGGTTTGGTACTCTGCAGTGCGCGGACGGCGCACCGGTGTCAGGTACATGGGCTGCGACTGCGTCTGGTCCAACGCTTGAGCACGGTCGTTTAGGAACACGGCCATGTGTTCCTTCAGCTCCCGACTCAGCGCACCGTTGCGCTTGAGTTCTGCCAAAACTACCATGTCCCTGTTCAGTGAAGACTGCGGGGACATGATATCGTCCAGCACCCTGGGGGGCACGGAGGGGGAGCGCTTCTTCAGCTCCTGGTGTCGGTGGGCGCTGCGCGAGGCCCTGGGTGCCTGGCCTGGGGAAGGCGAGGCGGCTGGTGCGGGCGTCGATCCCGCGTGGCACGGCGCGCCAGGTTGCGCCGCGGAGAGAGGGGGCTCCCTCGACGTGGTCCTCTGGTCCATTGCCTGCACGGGTACGCCGTACAGCGCAGCGGAGCGCGGGGTCCGGGTGCCGCTGGTTGCGGCGGTAGCTGCGGCCGCGGCAGGGGACGCTTGTGTCCCCCCC
>JAEBDU010012391.1:0-29313 GCA_016802625.1 Heliconius numata | reverse complement strand
CCCCACGATTTTATTTTAGTAATCATAATTTCTATGAAATTATTTTTTAGCTTTTAGTACATTTATCTGCAATATAAAACCGTTTAACTTAAAATTTTTTTTTTACTTTTTTATTTTTATTTTAATTATAAAAAAATATGTGAATAAATTTTCCTAAAATTCCTCTTCTAAGGTGTCCTTTGAACCCGCAACAATTAATTATGTAAGTATGTAAATAATAATAATAATAATAATAATAATAAAGCCTTTTATTCTGAACTGCTTAACCTCTATTACAATTTTAGTTGACAATCCAAACTTAAATGAACTAAAACTCATAAACCTAAATTATAACTAATCAAGTATTTGGTATTTCCTCGTCTTTTGCAGGTCAGTTTGCCAGTCGGCAAAGGCCTCCTCCAACCTTTTCCATTCATATCTGTCCTGAGCTACTCTATTCCACGTTGTGCCAGCTACTTGTTTAATATCGTCGTCCCACCTTTTCTGAGGTCGACCTTTCTTCCTTTTCCCCTCTCTAGGGTACCACTGTGTTGTTAGTTTGCTCCATTTGTCTTTCCCTCTAACCATGTGTCCAGTCCACCGCCACTTGAGTCTTTTGATTTTATGTGTGATATCATGTACCTTAGTTTTATTTCTGATCACTTGGGTGTTCAATCTATCAGATTTCTTTACACTTAACATACTTCTTTCCATTGCATGTTGACAGTTTGCGAGTTTTCCTACGTTATTCTGTGTCAAAGTCCAAGTTTGGCTACCGTACATTAGTACTGGTAGTATGCAAGTGTTAAATAATTTACTTTTAATTTGAATGTTAAGTTTTTTATCTTTCATGACCTCTTTAAAACTCCAGTATCGTTTCCAGCCATTAGTAATTCTTCTCTCCACTTCTTTATTCACAGCATTATTTTGAGTCATTAATTGCCCAAGGTAGATATATTCGTCTGTGTAATCTATTTGTGCTTTTCCTAACTTTATGGGATGTTCCTCTCCGTTTGATATCACTCGTGTTTTATCAGGGTTTAATCTCAGTCCCACCTTTTCGCTTTCTCTTGCTAATTCATTTATCATACTACAGATTTTTTCCGAGGTGTTAGCAAATAATACAATGTCATCTGCGAACCTTAGATGCGTTAGTAACTTACCATCGACATTTATGCCTAGGTTGTCCCAATCTAAGCGTCTGAAAATTGATTCAAGTACCGCCGAGAATAGTTTCGGCGATAGAGGGTCCCCTATGTAAGTATGGATTCAGTCGAATTAGCGAAGGTCGAAGGGTCCAAGCGGAAACTGGACATCTGCAAACAAACGTTGCGTGGTGTCTCTTTGTGAAGCGAAAGTTTTGCCAAATAGTGGGTGGCTGGAAATGACCTGCCTTTACTTTGAACTATGTATACTTATATACTAGCAACCCGCTCGCGGCTTTGCCTGCTTGAAATATATAATTCTAAATTTAGTTATCTGCTTTACTTTCGTTTTGTAATAATAGTATAATTTCGTCAAACAACATTATTTCTTTAATTATGTTTTTATTTGTAATTTAGTAACATTATATGGAAGCTTGCCAAAATACAATAGTGAAAAGTGCAATTAAATCAGCTAAGCTGCTGCGGCTCTTACTGAGATTAGCGTGACAGACGGACAAAATAAAAAAAATCTTGTTTTATGGTTGGCGGGAAGCGGATGGGTCCGAAAAGCTTAGGATTGAATGTGGTGGCGAGAATTGGGGAAGGCCTATGTCCAACAGTGGAAAAAAGATGTCTGTTGATAATGATGATGATGAGTTTTTTAAGCTAATTATTTAATATTCAAATAAACTATAAACTTTATAGTATTTTATATGAGGCCAATAATTTCATTTCTTCACTCACCGGCACCTTTCTTCTTTCTTCTCTTCTTGGCACCAACGCAAAAAGCTCGGCGTTAAATTCCGCCATTCGACACATAATGCCTTGATTTGGCGGACAGTGGGTAACGGAGTATCTTAGCACTATGTTCCCTCGGTCTAATCTGCTGTGTGCGGGATAATGCGTGAAGCTGATTTTTTTTTAGTATTTTATATATAGCCACTTCATTAATAACGTATACGCGTAAAATATTTTTAGTAATTCACCTTTACAAAGCGAACCATTTTCCTGAAAATTAAAGTTGTAAATATGCAAATTGTAAAACCACGGTGACCGGCACGTAGCGGCCGATACGAAC
This sequence comes from Heliconius numata, assembly GCA_016802625.1. Lineage (NCBI taxonomy): Eukaryota > Metazoa > Arthropoda > Insecta > Lepidoptera > Nymphalidae > Heliconius > Heliconius numata. Next base: position 27,111 of record JAEBDU010012391.1, on the reverse strand, counting down.
ACTTATTGTAGGGTCACTCGTTTCACTAATTTTATTATCTTTTGAATAATGTCTCTTTAACTTTTATATCGTAATTTTCATATTCTCTCGTAATTATACTAGTGAAACTCGCGGCGTTGAGTTCGGCGGAAAGTGGGTTACGGAAGTATCTTAATGGGAATAGAGTGTCTTAACACTAAGTTCCCGCATGTAGGTAAACGTAATGAATGATATCTAAATGCAGGATTTATCAAAATTTTGCTAGTAAAATAGCCTAATTAATAACGAAAAATACAGGTATAATAAAATTAAGAAGAAGGTATACATTTAAAACTATAATAATAGATCTTAGATATATAATAGATCTCGTATGGAGAGCACTGCTCTGATATGATAAGAGGCTTCAACATAAAAAGGGTAGTGCGTTGCTAGATAATTTATGCTACACTGCATCCATCTCAAGTGTCCTTTTCGTTTCTGTATCCTTTAAATAAAATATAACATTCCTTATATTTTCCTTGGAAATTGAAAAAAAATATATATTTCACAACTTTTAAGCGAATTTGTGGAGGGGCGAGCTTTTCTCGTCTTTCTCCGCTGGGGGAGTATAAAGACCATTTCAGGTCAACAACAGTTTAGTCCATCAGAAAAAAATGACGCAAAGCGAAAAGTACAGACTTTTCGCTTTTTACGAAATATTGGGTCATTTTTTTTAGGAAAAGGATCCTAGTGTTAAGCCACTCCATTCTCTAATGGACTGTCTATGCACTAGGTTCCTTCTGTTTACAATTTACGTGCATTCAGATTTAGATTCACACTCGCTCTGGTAACGAGGCAAAATGCGGTGTTGAGTTCTGTTACTCAACTGGGCTGCAAGTAAGCATACCTTCAGAATTTGCTGAAAAGTGACTACAAGTGTCTTAATTATATCGGAGTATCTTAACACTAAGTTTCTACGTTCTCTCTGCTTACCCTGCTATATACGTGATACAATCTTATCTATGTAGTTAATTTTATATGCAAGAAGTAAAAAATAAATCCTATCGTATTTATAGTGAAAATGTTTCACATCGAATTGGAAAATGTATTTAAGGGTGGATAATTTCATCATGAGCTTGGCTCTCTCCAATTTCCTTCAATAAAAGATCGAGTGCCAGAGCAAGGATCACGTATTACGTACACATGTTTTACGTCACCTTTATATATTGAGAACATACACTATTTATTTTTATCATATACTTACGACCTACGTATATTAATTCAATTTAATACGAAAGTACGATCGTAGGAATGTTGGGTAAATATGTTTGAGGCCAGTCAACGCGATAGGTTGTGGGTTCGATTCCCATTCGAGAAAACGAAATTTTTAATATTTCCATTTCCCCGCTTTGGTGTTGAAGCAAAGCGCGGTGTTGACTGCCATTGAGTACCTAATGCCTCTAGATATGGGCAGAAAGTGGGGAATGGATTGTCTTAACATTAGGCCTTCTGCCTACGTTGCTACATGCGGGATAAAGCGTGAAGCTGCAAAAAAAATATTTATACACTTTGATCTCCATTAGGAGAAAATAATTACTTATTTTAATATTTATTTCTTCTCCGGTAAAACATACCGCGGCGGTGAGTTCCGTCACTTATACAGCAGTTACTATGCTATTAACCAATTATACTATTATGTAGAAAAATTATACAATCAAAAGATATTTATAGTATAACTTAGAAAAACGTGGAATGGATCCCGTACTTGTATACATCATTATGTTCTGTTCGTTTACTATCTGAGCAAAAACCCTAAGGGCTATTATACCTTTAAGATAAAAAGTTACTTGGGTTAATAACATTTTTGTTGAGTATATTGAGAGCTGCTTACCATTAAATATTTATGCGTAGAAGAGCTTTTTCAACCTTTTATGATGATTTGGTGTTAAATAAATGTAAGGTACTTTAATATAAAATTCATGAATTACGTGTAAAATAAAGATTAATCTTCTTCTGTAAAATAAAATAAAAATAAAACTTTATGTCTATTAGTAAAAAAAAAATAAAAATCCATTGCATACTTTGAAGAGCTGAAGATCGAGCTCAGTGGCGTGCCATTGGAGAGGCCTATGTCCAGCAGTGGACGAGGACAGGCTGATGATGATGATGATGACTTTGAAATATTTAAACGTAGATTGATGGGAAGTAAATTTGTTAAAAATTTATAAAGAAAACGAAGATACATCTATATAAAACATAATTTGGACTTAAATTCAATCCACCCCTGTAGGGTTTAACGCTGCAATCACTTAACTACCGCCCTAGTAATGAATCATATACAAAAAAATATATATACCATCCCAGAAAAAAAAACATAGTAACAAGAAATTTCTGTGTCTAAACCCAGAAATTCTCCTAGCAATACCAACGTTAGAATAAATTCTGTCATGTTTGCGTCACGTACATCTCATGTATTTCCTTGGCGCCCCGATCGGCGTTATTGTGACATTCTTGTGAAAAGCAGGTACTACTTGGCCTTACTATCGACATTCAATACGGGTCATTCATTTTGGCCATTCAATTCGTTTTTGGTCTTAGAAATTGAAAGTTCTTAGCAAATAGTAATATACATTGGCGTAGGGGTACAAGTGTGACTATTAATGCGACAGGTTGTGGGTTCAATTCTCACTCGAGGAAATGAATTCAGTATTTTCATTTCTTTGTTCTAGTGTCGAAGTAATGCGCGGCGTTCGGAATTTGGTGGAAAATGTTGAACCGCGAGTCTTAAGACACTTTGTTTACTTATCGCCGAATCTTCGAGGTGTGGTGTGGCGCAACTCAACGCCGCACATTATCAACAAAAAATTTTAAGTATTAAGTTGCCAGTTTGCTGATTCTGAACTTTACCCTGTAATCCACTAATTGAAGGCAATCAGAAGCCTATATAATTAATACAGTGCATTTATAATAGACAGCTGCTAAATAGTAGATATTTGGATTTCTAATTGCATTAGAATTTAAAATTCACTCTAATAGAACTGTGGAATGGCCTGCCCGCGGCAGTATTTCCAGGTCGATACGATATGGGTACCTTCAAAAAGCGCGTCTATCTCCACCTCAAAGGCCGGCAACGCACCTGTAGCTCCTCTGGTGTTGCACGGGGTGTGGGTGGCGGTGATCACCATCAGGTGACGCGAACGCTCGTTTGCCTTGTCCTTTTTCCATAAAAAAAATACAAAGCCAAAGTTGTTATGGTTTTACTGACCATCAATTATCCTTCTGGCCTAGAATTCTACAGAATACTATACAGGGTGGAAGAATATTATACTTTACAAATGGCGTTTTATTTTAAAACGATAATTTTATTATTTATTTTGTTTGAAAAAATAACTTTTTCACTTTTGGGAATTATTTTTTTTCCGAATTATATTAGGCTTTTATAGAGTAGTTAAAACTGTGGTTTCATTTAAAGTGGTGCTAACAATTCCATCCTGTATAATACCGATTCTCAGTAACACATCGATTACAATGGCAATGCTGTCGTATTCTAACATATAACATATATCCCGTAGACGCTATATTCTAATTGGCACTAAGCTATGTGTATTAACCCAATGGGAACATATACTTGATACACATAGCTTAGCTTAATTCTGATAAATGAAGTTAAATTATACATATCTGGTTAATAGTACCAATAATAAAATTAAAAAATCAGCTTCACTTTATATCCCGCACACAGCGGGGTAGGCAGAGGGAACCTAGTGTTAAGACACTCCGTTCCCCATTTTCTTCCCAATTCTGGAGGCATTTCGTGTTGAGTGGCAGAACTCAACGCCGCAACCAATAAGGTAGAATATAAAGGTAGCTAGATAATTGATTTTTTTAACAATATGTAATTAATTATTTATGTATAGGAATTTAATTATAACGTTAGGATGTAATAGGTACATGGATATAAAATTTTTTAGCTCTGTAAGTTAATGAAAGATTTTTCCACTGTGAATTTAGATCTCAGCTTCACGCTGTATCCAATTGAACCTGGAAACGTTGTTAACCGTGTCAAGATTCCGTTCCTCACTTTCCGCCGAATTCTTGTGGTATTGCGTGTTGTTATTTAATGTGTTTGTAAACGCGACGGTTGTGGGTTCAATTCTTAGTCGAGGAAATCAAAAATTTAATATTTTTATTGCCTCGCTTGGTAAAGCCAAAGCGCGGCGCTGAGTTCTGCCATTCAACATGAAATGCCCCCAGAATTGGGTGGAAAATGGGGAATGGAAATATATAATCTATGAGTTATGAAATTCTTTCTGAATAAGTAGGTACTATTATTGGGTAATAATTTAAAATTAAATAAATTTGTAGACGAGCTAAGAGAAATTGCAGCGATCACTTACAGAGCAAATTTAATCAAACTGTTCCTCTTCAATCAGCTATCTTATTACCCGTGAACTGTTCAACAAATTAAATAGGTATACTCGTATATTGGTTTTAGTGCTGCTCTGTTGAAACTTAAAGTTACTAGAAAAAATAGTACATTTTAATTATATATCTTACAATACTGTTAAAAGTGTTATTTAAAAAGTATCATCTATATATATAAAATCGAAAGGTCACTCACTCTTCACGAAATCTCAGAAACTACGAGTTCTAGGAATCTAAAATTTTGCATAGGAGTTATTTATAGGACGTAGGTGCTCGCTAAGACGGGAATTTGCAATATTCGACTCCTAAGGGGTTGTTTTTGGGGTTGAAAGTTTGTATGAAATTTTGTTACTACAAATGCTAGGAGTCTCAAATTTTGCATAACGTCACTAGGACGTAGCCATGGAGACAGAAATTAATAATAACATAGTTCACGCGGGTGAAACCGCGAGCGGGCCGCTAGTATTTCATAAATTCATATTTTATTTGATTTATTTAATTAAAAACATGATTTATTTTCAAACTTTGAATATTTTTTTTTTAATATTAGGGGCTTTATGGATGGACGATTAAGAGGATATTATGTTAAAAGTAAATACGTATAGATATATATATAGCATAGCGTCAAGTAGGATCTCATACTGCGTTAGCTATTAAGATTTTCTTGGTTTCCACAGACTACGACAAACGTAGAAAATTAAAACTTACCCACGAATATACATACAAATAGCAAACGAAATGTTTTATTTAAAATTCCCAAAAAAAGAGCATTCGTATAATTATTTCACTATACAAAAAGAACATTGTAAACACTGAATTTTTCTCTCTTTTTACGTCTTTTAGTGGCTTTTTATTTCTATTTAGTATACATCCAGTCACGTGACAGTCGGATAGTAAATTAGTTTTTTGCGGTACACAACTCTCGTTCAATTTAAAAACGTATTCAAATTCAAATTCAAAATATTCTTTATTCAAATAAACTTATAATAAGCACTTTTGAATCGTCGAATGAACATATGAGCAAAAAGCTACCACCGGTTCGGAAGGCAGTTCTGCTGAGAAGAGCCGGCAAGAAACTCAACAGTTGCTCTTTTCAAAATCAATGGTACAATCACAATCTGTTACATTAGTTGGCAGCTATCCTGCATTAGATTCAATAGACATTAATTCCATACATGTTTGTCCTCTAAGTATTCTTGAACAGTGTAATAAGCTTTACTCGTCAGAATTTTTTTTACTGATATTTTAAATTTTTGAAGTGGCAAATCTAGAATACACTGTGGAATTTTATTATATACACGTATGCTCAGACCCATAAAAGATTTATTAACTTTTTGGAGGCGAAAACTTGGAGTAACAATCTTATCTTTATTTCTCGTTCCTATCGTATGATTGTCACTATGTTTACTATGACAATGTATATTTTGTCGGACAAAGAGAATATTATAGTATATAAATTGGGAAGCAACTGTAAGAATACCTGCATCTTTGAAAACATCTCGCAGAGAATCTCGCGCTCTTAGTTTATAAATATATCTCACGGCTCTTTTTTGGAGAATAAATATTGAATTTATGTCTGAAGCACTGCCCCATAGCAGCATTCCATAAGATAAAATACTATGGAAATAGCTATAGTAGACTAGTCGGGCAGTGTCAACGTCCGTCATTTGTCTTACTTTTTTAATTGCGAACGCGGCAGAGCTGAGTTTATCTGCAAGTGCTTCCAGATGAGCGTTCCACTGGAGTTTGGAATCTATAGTTACACCTAAGAAAATAGCTGATTCCGACAAATTGAGAGTTTCTTCTTTAATTAGTAGACTAAAATTATGTTTTTTAACATTTTGTAAAGCAAACTCAATACATTTAGTTTTTTTTAGCATTTAACATTAGATTATTAACATCAAACCAACGAAGAATATGCGATAATGCGCTATTCACATCGTCATAGTTTATTTTATTTCTGTCAACCTTAAATATTAAAGAGGTATCATCCGCGAAAAGTACAATATCACATAGGTTCTTCACATAAAAAGGTAGATCGTTAATATAAAGAAGAAATAAAAGGGGACCAAGAATGGATCCTTGTGGAACGCCCATCTTTAGAGGAGATCCAGATGATTTTACATTATTTATACTAACCTTCTGGATTCTTTGGTTTAAATATGAGGCAATAAGCTCAAGGGCAGTATCCTGTATACCATAATGTTTTAGTTTCAACAACAGAGTTACATGGTCTACGCAATCAAAGGCTTTGGATAAATCACAGAACACTCCAATTGCATTTTGTGACCTCTCCCATGCGTCATAAATGTGCTTTAGGAGTGCGGCACCCGCATCCGTAGTGGACTTGCCTTTAGTGAAACCATATTGCTCACTATGGAAACAATTGTTAATATTTAAGAAAACTGTGAGCTGGTTGAACATTATTTTTTCAAATACTTTACTTAAGGATGGCAAAACAGAAATCGGTCTGTAATTTCCAGGCTCAGATCTATCTCCACTTTTGTAAAGCGGCACTATTTTGCTATATTTCATTAAATCAGGAAAAGTACCGGATTCTACACAATTGTTAAAAATTAAAGCAAGGTAAGGAGCAATATTAGGTATAATTGAATTAAAAACTTTAACAGACATGCCCCATAAGTCACCAGTTTTCTTTAAATTAAGGCTTTTAAAAGTTTTGACAATTTCATCTGGTGACACATTTTTAAACACAAAATTTTGTCTACAACTATTTACATGGGTTTTTAGTATTGATTCTGCTTCCGAAGGAGATGATGGCAGTGAACGTGTTACTTCTGTTGATATATCAGAAAAAAAATTTTGAAAAGTATTTGCCACTTCTAAATCTGAATTTAAGATTATATTATTAACTTTTAATTTAATAGGTTCACTGACAGCTCTAGATCTTCCAGTTACAGTAGTAATAGCATCCCATGTAGCTTTAATTTTATTATTAGAGTTCAAAATTTTTGCTCTTATATGCATAGACTTAGCCTGGACACATACCTTTTTAAATATTTTTGAATAATTTCTAACTTTTAACAAGAACTCCGGATCTTGTCTCCATTGCCTCATATTATATAATTCGTATAGTTTGTTTCTGCTTCGGTATATACCAACAGTTGCCCAGTCGCTAAAAGTTAACTTCGAGTTTTTATATATTTGTTTAACTTTAAAAATGTTATCAAACTCTGTAGAGAGTAAATTAAAAACTTTACAATATAGCTGATTCGGATTTAATCCGGTTATTTCTAAGTTTGCAATTTTTTCACTCACTCTATTATTAAAAAGATTAATTTTATTTTCAGTAATTGGTCTAATTGATATTTGTTTACGTTCTGCGACTGTTTTATCTATTACCGAGAACATTTGACCACAATAATCCGAGCTTAGATTAGTAATAATTTGTTTTTCTACAGTCTCACAATGACAAAAAACATTATCTATACAAGTAGCGGACGTATTCGTTATACGAGTTGGTTCAAAGAACATATTAAACAAATTAAAAGATTTAAATAAGTTTACAAGACGGAGGCTTAATGGTGTCGCCTGTATTATATCTATATTAAAGTCTCCGCATATGATTAAAGATTTACTAATGGAACTCAAATTATTCAGAACATCCTCCATTTTTTCTTCAAATACTTCAAAACTACCTGAGGGGGGTCGATACACGCATACTATAATATGTCTATTGAATTCAACGCAGGACAATTCAATGGAGCGTTCGTCGGAGAGAGCTACTATATCTGGTCGCGATTTACAACGTATGTCATTTCTTACTAATATAAGCGAACCGCCGCGGATGGCCTTCTCTCTAACGAACGAACTTGACAATTTATAGTTTTCAATATTTACTGTATTGTTACATCTCGAGATCCAGTGCTCAGTTATACACATTATATGTATATTAAATTTTTTTAGAAACAATTCTAGTTCCGGTTCTTTGCCTCCTAGGCCTTGTATATTTTGGTGTACAATATTCAATGTAAATGGCCTAGGTGTTGTCTTGTTATCTAGTTTAAACTGGAACTTATTATGTCATTATTATTTTTTAATGAAAAATTATTATTACAAACTATTTCCTTTGTTATACAATGTATAACAGGGTTTCGAATATTATATGCTACTAAAGTAGCAATTTGTTTTTTAAAATATAAAGGTAGATACAATGTATCTTCTGTCAACTTACAACTATTATAAATAAACTTATTTAAATCTAAATAAAAAATCGCGTCACTATGACGTTGAGTCGCATTATACAAGGTCATATTTAAATTATAAATATACCTATTTTGTCTATCTGTAAGGCAAGAAGAATATGGAAAAGAGCATATAACAAATTTACATTTACTTTTACTATGTAATTTAAGCAAGTTTTCTATACTCTTTACCACATCTTGTCTCCTCACTGACAAACTATTTCCATGTAATAGTACAATAGTACTATGCTCATTTACATTCATAGACATTATTTTGTCAATATTAGACTGGTAACTGGCTCCAGGCGAACATGCATTAAAAACATTCGAAAAATATAATAATAAAATATATATATATACGCATAAAAATAAAATATATATACGCATTTGGATACGTATTTATGTAATTGTTTTAACCCCCATAACTCCTGTAAGGGTTCGAGACAAAAAAAGCAATACAATCATAACAAAATCAATTCTTTTGAAGGCAGTGTAACTTTTCCATGGTGATCCTGCTAGACACTTTAGGCATCCATAGAAATATATGTAAAGTAAGCAAAATTTAAAATGGATATAAATATTGAACGTGAGTGTTGTCAAATAGAGCGAATATTATAGTCGGGGAATTCCCCCTTATTCAAAGGAACCTGAATGTATTTTGTTTATAGCTCTTTTTACAGATTTTTCGACATGCAATCTGTCTAGGAATACAATACGAGCGTACCTTTTCTTTGCATCCAATACAATACGCGTTCCGGATGCCGATGGGACTTCCTACCTTTTGTAGAATATTGGTATTTATAAAAAGTTTGTATAAAATGCATTTGGTCTACAGTGTGCTTGAAAGCTGCGAGGATATTAAGTGGCTGTGATGGGTGTGCTAACTTTAATAGTAATTTTAACATGTTATTTAATAAATGCAAATTTAGATGATTTCAAAATAGAGAAATGTCCATGTGTATAAGAAATACAATGGCACCTATTTCCTTAATATAAATATATTAACATAACCGCATAACCAAAAACAAACCAAATTACAAAAAGAAATTAAATTTTTAAAGAATTGTGTGAGACCAGTCGTGGGGCAGGGGTATATTTCCTCGAGTCGGAGAGTGAGAAACAGAATGGGAACCTAGATTCCTAAGTGTCCTAATACTAGATTCCTTCTGCCTCCCCTCATATGTGCAGAATACACCGTGAACCTAAAGAAATAATATAAAAAATATTTGCAGGTTAAACTGTACATTTTGAACGAAAACTGTCAGTCTTGTTCACAATTTATCTGTATGCAAAATTTAATATGAATAAATTCAGTTGAACGCATTTCAAACAATATCGAATGAGTTTCGCTTGTGAAAATTATAGCTTCACTAAACTTCAATAACTTTATATTAAATGGAAACGTCGTGGTTTTATTCTTTTGCTATTTTCAATTTTTAAAGGAATTGTATTTTAAAAAGTCTAAAGATGCGTTCTGCTTACTTTAAAGGCTTTTTTATGTTAGTTTATATATTCAACTAGCAACCCGCCCAGCTTCGCCTGCGTGAACTACGTTATTATTAATTTCTGTCTCCATGAGTACCTACATCCTATAAGTGACGTTCATGTAAAATTTGAGATTTCTAGCATTTGTAGTAACGAAGTTTCATACAAACTTTCAACCCCAAAAACAACCCCTTAGAAGTCGAATATTGCAAATTCCCGTCTTAGCTCAAAAAACAAAAACGTGGGTGCTCACGTTTTATAAATAACTCCTATGCAAAATTTCAGATTCCTACCACATGTAGTTTCTGAGATTTCGTGATGAGTGAGTGACCTTTCGATTTTATATATATGGACAAGGAAGCTTTGGTTCCTTTGCATTTCAATTTTGTCAGGCGATGCAACCAGATGGACCAGTAGTAATTAACAAATAAAAATAACACGATGTCAATTTTTTTAACACTTACGACAGCGGTTCCAACTGCTACGACAAAGGAAACGGAAGTGTTAACACTAGGTTCCCTCAACCTTCCCTATTATATGCGGTATTGCCGCGTGAAACTAAAACAACGATAGTGCATTATTATTATTGATTCAAAAATATATATTTTATTACTAAAACCAAAACAAACGTTTAGTTAAATAAAAATACTTTAGATATTATTTACTTTCAAGCGACATGACAAACGTACCTTTGATAGGAGCAAGAACTAAAACGAATGCGAGATTTTTGTGTAGATTCTTTAGTGATGAGAATGAAAACTACGAGGAAAATATTTCCCTTGCGTTCGTACCTTTTCACAAAAATACAAAGGATATAGGGGAATTGTGCTTAAGATGACATACTTTTTGTTTGAAGACAAATATTTCAAAAAAATAAAGTGATCTGAGAACAGCATATTGCCTATACTATTATATATTTCATAATCAACGAAATTATTTTAGTTTCAGAACAATCATCTTTCAAACATCATAAAAACAAACAAAAATCGCACTTAGGTCGACCATTGTAAGACGACATATCTACAGGGTAAAATGACATACTTAGTATGTGGCATAGAAATACCATCATTATTTGTCGAGCATAGTTCACAAATAAATAGTTTCTTCTTTGCTGGGGGGCTTTTAAACAGTATTAAAGGCAGATTCATACATGTTGCAAATTTTGTGAGGTTGGATTCCGTTATCAGTCACTTCCTTTTCCAAAAGGGAAATAAGCTTCGTCACTTGCGGCTATTGAATGCCCTTGCTCTAGCAGCCTTATCCATGTCTTCTTGTGACCAAAATATATTCGTTTGTAATTGCCAGGCATTTTGTAGGTAAAGCAAAAAAAATACATCGATTCTATTTATAAGGGTAAGATAGTATGCCATCTTATACTCATGTTTTGTATGTCATCTTACCCAATAGATATATGAATTTACAAAAGTTGTGACAAAAGTTTATAGGTTAGGATGCGCTTTTAGCGTTAGTTGTGTCATATAATAATCCTGTTTTACATTTATAATTAGTTCAAATAGAAAATCTTTATCTTACATGTCTTTTCACCATCAAGCAAAAGCGAAAGAAAAATTTGTTGTAATTGAAAATAACGAAAACTTGAATTACTTGCCCATCTGCATTCATTTGCACTTATACTGAATTTAAGCACTAGCTGCATCTACAGACACTCTCTAAACGTCACAAGACCGCACTTAGCGCTAATAGTTTCATCAATATTGGTAGTGTGTCATCTTATCATAGTATGCCATCTTGAGCACAATTCCCCTAAGATTTGTTTGTTATAATTATTTTCATTCGGCCATCATGTTAACATTTCATGAACTAGTGTTTTCTTATTGTAAAATACAATTGTAAATTTTCCAGTGCCAAAAACATGTTGCAAATACAATCTCTGTTAATTTAAAACATGAATAATTTTAGCTTATCTCAAAGTCTTCCAAGCTGAAGTGAGTTGTTTTATTTAAATCTATAGAGGGATGCTACCTTTATATTTTCATATTTATAAGGTTATCTAATAATAATTTCCCTTAATAATAAACGGTCATAATACAATTCTTAAGCCTATTTTAATATAAACTTTAAACTTAGTCAATGATGGCCTAAATGTTGAAGCATAATTTGTTAGTTAACTGAGACCCTCAAACCTCCATTTTACAATAGATATGTTTTTACAATTGTTACGTTTTTGCATCATATAATTATGTATGTAATTAGATATTTATTGGTTGCCGTCAACCATATATTATATTGGCAACCTATTTGAACACGAAACCAAATGTTGTGCATTTAATTTCTCGTGTTTCCTATATAATATAATATTATTTATTAAACATAATAGATAGATATATAATTATTTAGCTTAAAATGTTATAAAATGATCTAGAAGGTTCTGGCGATATTTTCTTATTATTAAAACATATTATGTGAAGTGCGCCTACACTCATACAGTCGTATAGTGAGAACGAAAATTCGCCACAACTTTTTGTTATATAAAAATGGACATATCCTGTATAATACAATAAGTTTGGAAAACGTTAAATTTTGCCTTCTAACCTCCTAAGTGTATAGCGGCATTACCTTTGTGACAGCCACCAGCTCCTACCAGAGACTTAGAGGACGAATGTTTAAAATATGACTCTGTAAGATTTTAGGATAAGCAAAGCTTTCAGTTTGAGGTCTCTAAATTCTAAGAATCTTAACTTTGTCAGCTTAGAATTAATTCAGTTTCAATCTCTAAATAATTAATTAAATAATTAATTTTTAAATAAATAAGAGAAACTTAAACATTTTAATACAAAAAGAAAACACGAAAAGCTTTTAATTACGAACATGGACGGTCTATACACATACTATAATAAAAATATTTTAATGAACAAGGTCAAGGCTAATTCAAATTATTTACAAACACGCGAGAAAGCTCATAGAAATGTTATACCTATAGAGGAAACTAAGTGAGTTTTAGTAAATGAAATGTGTACTCTGGTGGACGAAAAATCACAACCGAATCCGGAAAGTACTATTGAAAATTCTATATAATCCTTTCAGAGAATATATTCTTGTGTACAGAATGCAACTCTACTAAATCTTTAGTAGTCGCTAGAGAGTTGCTTAAAGAAAATTGCAATACATTGCAAGTTTGTACCTGAGACGGCATCATAGGAACGAGATCAAATAGCACTCCTATAACATAAAGTGGGTGCTCATATTACTTCGCCATTACATTTTAAATATTCAGCAGTTGAGACGTTCTTCTATCTATATGAACTAAATTGTTTATTTGATATCTCGTAATGTAAACATTTAGTTATTTTATGCGCATTCCAAAATGTTATTCACTTTTACAAGAAATTCAATATTATTCGTGTTTAATGTTAATAATATATATTCAGATACTCCTACAGAGGACTGGTTCAAAATTTTAAAATAGAAAGGAAATGAACACAGGCTTAATTGGACGAATAATTTTGTTGGTCAGAATTCTTGAGAATGTTACTCAAGATGTGAGGATTTAAGTCCTCTCCAAATCTTTAATTTTTATATTTAACTATATATTTGAATTCTGTAAATATTGTATCTTGTCCATATATCTAATAATATCAATAGCTGTCACTGAGGTAATATCGCAGTCCTAATACGTAGCTCCATGTGAATAATTAAACATATTAATTAGAATAAAATTTTAATTTCCCACTGTGGTTGTGATCATAGAAGTGATTGCCAATCCATCTTTAAAAAAAAAACACGTTAAATATGTAAATACGTAGATTATCGTTATAAATAAATTTGGAGACTTGTACAAATTGCTCACATATATTGAAAACGACTGAATACAAAATTTTCGTCGACTGGTAGCTAGAGTTAAATGTAAAAGTAACTTCTCAAGTACTACTACTTAAGTTACTCTAAGTTTACTTCACTATCGAGTAAGGAGAGCTGTCTCATATTGTAATAATTGTTCGGTGTTAGAAAATGTTAAGCTCATTTTTATAATGGTTTTGGTGTATTTAAGAATCATCGATCGGCGATAACTTAGAATCTAAATAATGTATTTATTAATGTAAATGCTAAATGATTTGTATATATTGAAAATCCGATGTGAATGAAAAAGTAATAATAAAAAACCTTTTATTACAAAATGTATCTAGATTTTCATTTGATGTTTGTAGTGTCTTGTCTCTGGTCACTGTTTTTTTGTATTCGCTAGGGACTATTAGTTTATAAGCTAGTTATACATATGTAGGTGTAAACCAAGCTGACGTTAAATATAGGCTTCTCTTGTGTTTGTATTGCATGTTCGCTTCGCTTTATACTTTCTATCTAACGTTAAAATAACTACCGCTCAAAGCTTTGAATTTACTAAAAATAATGTTTCCCTATTAATTTCATGTAACGTTGAACGTTATTTTTCTCCTGATTTCATTTAATTTTGTCACGTCTTTGGCATGCAGCACTAGTTTTAACGTCCGTTTGTTTTATCATTAATTCACAAACAAAATTATCTGAGATCAGTGACGAGACTCTACTTACAATATCCCTTCGAGCCCTGTTTTCATAATCTATCTGCGACTTCGAGCCTCATGAATGGACCTTCTGCATACAACGCTGCATGGACGCTGGTACGGTGCTGGGTGGTGTCGGACTGTCTCGTTCTATCTCGTGTATTTATATATATTTGTTCTCTTTCACTAGAATGCGCCAAGGGTTTGCACTTGTACGACGGTCGATGTTACCAACGTTGTCCAGAGGGAACTTACGCCGGTGAGATCATAATGCAGGCCAATTCACGAAGACGTAACCTTACCTACTTGGAGGCGGGAGACGCTTCGGTCGCTAAGCGACAGGGCAACGTAGCTAAACCTACAGCAATCGAAGCTTTTGATATGGAATCATCTAATTACTCCAGAACACCTCTCGTGTGTCTCCCTTGTCACTACACCTGCGCCAGCTGTGTAGGACCCAGCGGCAGTCAGTGCTCCTCCTGCTTGGAGGATGCCCAACTTTTCAACCAGTCCGATGTTGAGCCCAAATTTTACTGTTACCCCAAAACAGTGTTACCGCAAATAAATAACGCGATTTGGCACTACAAACTGAATATGATTTTGGTGATTGCTCTGGTGATTGTTATCGTCATTTCTCTGTACATTCTAATAGTGTGCGTGCTTAAACGTAAGGGTATTTACTGTTGTGGTAATAATTATGATTCCAATATAAAAATAGCCTATAATAAGTTAGCTGTGGACGATAAATATCAGAGCGCAGTTGAAATTGAGGAAGAAATCCATAAAGCTCTCCATAAGTATTCCAGCGAGAGTGAGTCGGAGGATGATTTGAAATTATAGCGCTTCTCAAAGTTTCGTCCAGAATATTATGTATTATAACGTCAATTTAGTTATTCTAAACGAATGCAGGGCTTGTATTGTGATATCAAACTCTTATTATGTCACAATTTTTTTCAATGTAGTTTTAAGTTTTTTTTTCATAAATTTGAAATTTACATACTTATGTGTATTTGATACGAAAAAATAATAATTTGTGTATTATTTAGTCCAAAGACTTCATAATTTCGGCTCTTCCTTTCGATCCATCTTAGTCTTTTATTTCCATTTCTTATTATTAGTACTAACAATTTTTTTTCTATACATCACATTCCATGTGTTTTAGTTGTAAGTTTACAATATTAATTTAAGTCTAGGGCGCGGTTCCCTTCACAAGCGAACAAGTAATTTATACGCGTAGATTATATTGAATTTTGCAAGGCACAAATGCTGGGTTTAATTGAATCGATATTTCTAAGGGTACACACTGCAACGCTTTAGCAGAGGAAAATGCTCTTTAAGGTACAAGAAACAAGGACTAACACTCTTCAACTTGTGTTTTCTATTCTATTTCTAATTTACTATTTACTATAATTCTCAATCATAGAACTTCTAATCTTTTAGTTTATTTTTTTAATAATTTTCAATAGTCATCCATTATCGTGCATAATATTTTTTATATAATACTTTTGCTCAAGTTGCCATTTCACTAGGTAAGTGACGAGCTTCCATTGTAAATATATTTTGAATGTATGTAAATAAATGAGTTCCTATTTTTTATTGAGTGTTTTATTATATGAATGCATTTTGAGGATATTGAACACTATACCTGCCAGTAAATTTGTCAAACCTTTTTTTTGTATTTATGTCACTAAATCGGAAACTTAAAATTTGAAATCTAGACAACAAAATTATAAAGGCAAGACAAGACAGAGACCAGAGTTATTCAGAGGGAACCTAATGTTAAGACACTCCGTTTCGTATTTACCGCCGAATTCTGTAGATATTGCATATTGAATGGCAGAACTCATCGCTGTGCTTTGCATCAACACCAGAACGAAAGAAATAAAATATTAAATCCTTTATTTCTTCGAGTGGAAATCGAACCCACAACGTGTCGCATTTACAGTCACACTCTGTGCCTTTGCACAGGCGACAGGCCTCCAATATTATATGTATCAGTAAAACCTCATATTGCAAATATTTATAGCACTGATTACGTATCTGATGGGTTTTGAGCTGTAGATAATCGCATTAGGCTGATTAAATTTGTTCATTATATTTAGTGCTAGCATAATTATGAATGTTATACAGAGTGCTTATTATATTTGGACTAGATATATGTAATTTATTTCCCTAAATAAAATTATTGGAATTAAATCAGCTTCACGCTGTATCCCGCACTCAGCAGGATAGGCACTTGTGCCACATAAATATGTGCTAAAGAATATATAGGTCTTATTTAGGGAAATAAAATAAATTTGAACGTGTGAGGTAAAAATATGCACTAAATAAATATTTTAAGAATGTGAAAATATTGTATTTTCTATTGACTGTACGTATTTTACCTACAGTACTTATGTTTTTTAAAGTCAGGCTGTATACCGCACGTAGCAGGGTAGGTAGAGGGAACCCGGGAAACTAGTCTTTAAGACTATGTTCCCAAAAAGACACTTCCGTTTCCTTCTACTTATGATGTGATATATTTTTAATTTTACGTAATTTTTAATATGAATTTATGATAAACATTAAACTTAAAAAATATCAAATATATTACAAAAACAATAACTAAACATAATTGTTAGTTAAATGTAAGCCTTAGGGAGTGTTGTTCGATATAATTCCATAGAGTTTATTTGTAAGTCGGCAGTAGGCTGCAGTAATAATACATTGTCACCCTCACCGAGACGCACTCTCGATATACGATCAATATATTTATGTATCGGGTAATAGAATAGATGTGAACGATGTACCTTCACTGGAATGGGCAAATATTTGTGAGACTGGGGTGGGCACGGACTACGCGGCTCCCTCTCTTCCTATGCCTATGGAAGATAAATAAATAATCTATCGTAATAACAATATATAAAGTAGGTTCACAATTTTAAATAACTCAGTCTTTTAATTTTGTAATATTATATAAGTAATTTAGTAAGATAACCTTAAAAAATGTCAATATTTGTAATAATCGCATTTGGTTGGAAATATTTACAGATATTAATTTCTTCAAAAAAGTGCGTATTTAACAAAATTCCGATGCCACATCTAGACATAGCCTGTATAGACTTGACACCACCCCTATCTCAATTTTACCTCAGAAACTCGAGATTCTTACTAAAAATGCCAATAATTACATAGGGGAGAAAAAAATATGGCGTTCGACCCCTAATTTGATCGCATCCATTTGCGCCCTGGTAACGCACATGTGTTCCAATATTGTGCTTTAATTTAATATTTAATGTATAAAATAAAGATAGCATCTATTTTCTTTGAGACAAGTATATATATAAAGATTAAAGTAATTTAATCTTTCAATGATGATTTAATTTATTTTTATCTATCTATCTATTCGGCACTATCTGCTGAATTTTCAAGAACGTATGGAGAGGCGGAAATTGCAATGAATTCGCTTTTGCCTTGGTAGGTACCAGAGCGAAGAAATTAAAATCATTTTAAAATAGAAATTTTAAAAAAAATACCTTACAGATATACAGATATTTCATGAAACTGTTCCACGTAATAAGATTTAAAATAAAAAAAACAACTTCACGATGTATCCTGCACACAACAGGGTAGGCAGAGGGAACCTAGTGTTAAGGCACTCCGTTCCCCACTTTCTGCCGAATTCTAGAGGCATTGCGTGTTGAGGGGCAGAACTCAACACCGAGCTTTGCCTCGACACCAGAGCGAAGAAATGGAAATATAAACGTAAATAATTATTTCACTTCCTCAAGTGGGAATCGAACCCACTTCTGCCACTGCGCCACGACGGCATTACATTACATTAAGCATTATTAATATTAAACGGAACATATTACTGAAAGCTCGAGGTCAATTAGGAAGTTGAACAACTTTAAGCACATCTATGAACTTGCTCTGATTTGCACTCGAGTACGGAATACCGCAAACATAGGAAGTTCGTTTACGAACTGATTATAAACTAAGGGCATATACTCGTATATAGTAATATGTATTAAATCTGCGCGAAGATAATTACTTAGATATAAATATGTTGTATATTATGTTAATTGATACATATCAAAATGTATGTATGTATGTATTAGAGCGATTTGAGGAGGATTTTGTCATTTCTTCGCTTTGTTGTCGGGGCAGAGCGCGGCGTTAACTTCTGCCACTCAACATGCAATGCCAATAGAATTAAATTTAATTATAAGCGGTAGTTGTGGGTTTGATCCCCCGTGAGGTAATGAAAATAGCTTATTTTCATTTTATAGAATTTAAAGTGTTTCGCAATAAGATAAAATTCGTATAGGGTTGAGCGATAAGTGAAGAACGGAGTGTCATAACGTAAAGTTGCCTACATATTTTTTTTATTTGTGCTTCTGCCAAAAAATACTGGAAATATAAATCAGCATTTTGTGGCGAGTGCTCTTGTCTAACCAGATTTGAAATTTTAGGATGGAATTTAATTTGCTGATGTAGTATTTGGAGAAGACACAAAAGGTTGTCATGTGTGAAGATGTGAAGCCTCCATTCGGTAGAACATTCATAAATTTAAACAGGTAAAATCCAATTCTTGTTTGCTTTAATTTTTACAACTCGTATAAAAGCTCAATTGAATAAAGATAGATATTATATAAAGTTATTATAAGTCGACATCAAAATCAAAATTAGATTATATAATTAGAGGCCAGTCGTAGCACAGCTGCAGTAGTATGACTATAAACGTGACAGGCTGTGGGTTCGATTGCTACTAGAGGAAATGAAATATATATAAATATTTTATTTTTATTATCTGATAGCGAGGTTAAAGAGTAGAGTTCCGTCAATCGACACGCAATGTCTGGAGAAGTCGGCGGAAAGTGAGGAGTGGAGTGTTTTAACACCAGGCTGTCTCTGCGTATCTGCCACATGCGATATACAACGTTGAAAAAAAAAAACTAAATTAAATATTATTTTTATTCAATTAAGCCATTACAACTAATTAATTATGAATCTCAAGTTACTTAGAAATGTCAGTAGTGTTAGTCTAACCGGAAGCTACCAACATGGTGGTACTTCCACACTCACGAATATTTGAACCTGCAAGTTAATTAGTTTGTTAATTAAATCGGAAGTAGCAGGATTTGAAGTTAACTGTGAGAGCTCTTTGTGTAACTTAACTATAATATAAATTCGATATCATATATAACTGAGATATAGAAAGATATATTTACATAACTAAGATATGGAAGGAGGTATATATGTAAGCATTATTATATTTATTTTAGTTGGTATATTTTTTGGTTAGCGTCTTTTGCAGGGTTTATCTCAATTTTGACATTTCAAAAGTATTTTTAATGAAATTTTAGATGTGTGATTGTAATGTAATTTGTTTATCGCTTTATAAAGCTTGTAAGATATATTTATAATCACAGTAGTCGTGAAACAGGGCCACAAGTATGTGACTGTAATCCCGACGGTTGTAGGTTCGATGCCGCTCGCAAAGATTAATCATTTAATCATTTTATTTTCTCGTTCGAGTAACAAGGTAAAACGCAGCGTTATATTCCGCAATTCAACACACAACGGGCAGCGGAGTGTCTTACCACTAGGTTTCCTCTGCCTACTCTGCAACGTAAACCGGAAAAAATAATATTATATTTTTTTAAAATTATAAAGTAAATATGAAACATGGTAAATAACTAAGATCTAAAGCAGTACTTGTTCATAAGTTCAATAATTATTATCAAGAGCTCTTAACTAAATTTCAAAGTTCAAGGATATATCTATTATTGAGGGCGGACTTGCACTCGAGTGAGCCACCGCAAGCATGAGAACTTCGTTTGTGAACTGATTGTCAGCTGGACTGTTAGCTGCCATATGGTTTTAGCAAAGATTATTATTCGACACATACACCTAAATTATAATTTAAATATTATTGGTAATATAGAATATTAATTTTCTTCAAAAATTATATCACAAACAAAGATTTGCTTTAATTTACTATTAATATGGATTGTACCTAATATTCGAAATAGCGTTTCGAACACTAAGTTCTCTCTGCCTTTCCTGTTGTATGCGGGATACAGAGTGAAGCTGAAAAAAAATTAAGTAATCAAATCTCCATTTTCCATTTACATAAGTTACATTGTTAAGACACTCCGCTGCCCACTTTCCGCCGAATTCTGGAGGCATTGCGAATTTGGAACGCTTTCCCTTGACACCAGAGCGAAGAATGACGAGTTTTTACAGTTACATACTTTTCACTCTATATCTATATCTATTAAGCATAATATGTAATTACACTGTAAAACTGTAAATTATTTTAATTCCATTTCCTACAAAATCGTTGTAATTACAGGCGTCGTTCAGTATAATTTGGTCGGTGTTAATGCCTAATTTCTTTATCGCTAAGCTTAAATGTTGCAATTTTCACATTATTTAACATTTTAATGAGCAATCAGCCCCGACTCTTTGTTATGTCTAATTAAGGGTTGGTTTTAATCAGGTCGACAATTATCGGGAAAAAGGTTGATAATTAAATTCTACCGATTTCAAATGTAATGATACGAAGAAGTGATTTTACGATTTGGAAAAATCGTAAAAATACATAAAAATCATATGTGTGTTTTATTATTTTATTTTTAACAATATTCTTAACACCTCCACAAGATCTCGACGTTTTACTTGACAGAGACGGCCAGCAAAGTGATTCTATAACGGTTCCGTTTTCCGAGTCCTAAAAAGTAATAATTAACTGAAATAATTCTTTTATGAATTCCAGGCACTTAATTTTACATTGTTCGAGAAAAATTAAAAAGTAACAAGTTGTTTAATCAACTAGAATATTTAACTTTTGCGCATCCGTCGGAGCTTCTTACCTAATCAACGTCGAACTTAAAGAAAAAGAAAATTTCTAATTGCGAAATTTTTTCTGTCAACAGCTTCTTACAAAAGCTGAGTTTAATTAACGGAAAATTTGCCTTACTTTCACAAAAACTTTGTAGCAATTAGACATTCTTGATTGTTTGAAATACTTAAATATGTCATGATAGGCCAGTCGTGGTGTAAACGCGAAAGGTTGTGGGTTCGACTCGAGGACAGAAAATATTTATTAAAATGTATATTTCCATTTCTTCGCTCTGGTGTCGAGGTAAACCGCAGCGTTGAGTTCCGCCACTCATGACGCAATGTCTCCAGAACTCAGCGGGAAGCGGGAAACGGAGTGTCTTAAGACTAGGTTCTCGCTGTCTACCCTGCTGTGTGCGGGATACAGCGTGAAGCTGTATTGATTTTTAACTAAGGGATTAATTATTAGAAAAACATCAATGTTTAAGAAAACATTTTTTTAAATCATTATAGCGATTAAAGCGAAGCGAGGTAGAAAGTCCCTTTCTCCGTTTTCTGTAAAATTATTTGTTTTATTTTCTATATCTTATATTAAGTAACACGTAAAGTAATTTGGTTGATTTGAGGCCGTCGTGGTGCAGATGCTCAAGCGCGTAGATTCGATTCCCACTCAGGGTAAATAAAAATTTTCATTTCCTCGCTTTGGTAGTTATTTCAAAGAATATTAATAAGGAATACAGATTTTAATATGTTCACAATTATTTATAAATAAAATTCTGAGATATATTTCTTAGTTGAAATGTCTTGACGTAAGAATTAATGATATTTTGACCCTTGTTCAGAAGGGGATAGCCTGAGGCAGTGTTGGGGCAGTGGAAATCTTTAGATCGATCTCATAAAAAAAGGTAAATTGTTCTACTAACCCATTGGTTATTTATTCTTACTACACGTATTATTCGAAGAAATACAGTTTTATATATTATAGCTATGCTTTACTTATTATGTTATATAAGTAAAGGATAGCTGACCTGCAGGACATGACAGGTTGCGAGTTCGATTCCCACTCCATGAAATGAAGATTATTGAATATTTCCATTTTCATCTCTGGTAACGAGGCAAAACACATCCTTACACATTTGTATAATTTACGTCTACTAAGCTTTATTACTGACCCTTTACAGTTTGTATGCAAATTTTATTCTCAATTTGTAGATAAATAACGCGTTTCTTAATTATAATTTGACCTTGACCTAAATAATAGTACATTTTTCAGCATTTAGGTTAATGGTGGGTCACTTTACTAAATGGCACTGTAAAACTTAAAAATCTTTTTTCTAGTAAAATTATGTATATTTAATAAATAACATCTAGTTTCCTTATTATTCTATAATATGTAGCTATAGCTTCTTAATATCAATATTTTTTCATTTCCCCACTCTATTAGATAAGAGCGCTAGACCGAATTCAGCTTAGGTACTTAACAAACAAATATGTGCTTCCTACTCTAGTATACATTGAATAAAAACGTTGCTAAACCAATTTTAAAGATAAAACTGAAAGATTTCTATTTTAAAGAATCAGAAAAGGGCATAAAGTATTAATTTATTTTTTGTTTTTTTTTGTTTGTATTACATATCGAATATATAGTTTAGGAATAGACGTAATATAGAATAGATAGTACAAAGATAGATATAACATAGAATAGATATAGTATAGGAATAGATATAATATATAAGATTTGTTAAGTTTATTAATGTTATTTATCTTTTATTTATTTTTTTTGTTGTTTTTTTTTGTGCTATGTATGTATGGTTAAAGTATAAGGGTTGGTAT
This sequence comes from Heliconius numata, assembly GCA_016802625.1. Lineage (NCBI taxonomy): Eukaryota > Metazoa > Arthropoda > Insecta > Lepidoptera > Nymphalidae > Heliconius > Heliconius numata. The sequence goes on along the minus strand of JAEBDU010012391.1, from coordinate 3,878 downwards.
AGTAGTTTAAATTAATGTAGTAAAGTAAAGAGCGCTTCTTGACTACAAACTCACGAGTTTGGCAAGAGATTTTTTATATATTAAGATTGGATAATAAATAAATAAATAAATAAATAAATAAATAAAAAAAAATAAAATATTCGGAATAGTTTTAATAATACATTATTTATATATTATTTTATTATTTATATAATACTCTGGTATCGGGGTACAAGCGCGGTGTTGAGTTCCGCCACTCAACACGCAATGTCTCAAAAGCTGACCTACATATATAAGTTATACAACACGATACAATCAAGAAGCATACTGTTTGCAAAGACATTAAGATACTTAATGTGTATTAGAGGCGTAAATAAAATAGATAGAGGTAATTAGTACCGGTATTTAGAGGGGCCATTTACTTTGGACGAGCTGAAAACGTGCCTAATGGACACGCTGCTCTGAGAGCGTTGATACTGTACCAACAATCGAACTACTGTATACTTAATCAAAAGATAGTTTTATATTATAGAGTTGATAAGTATGTTTAATATGCCTTGATATTATTTTTATATAATCAATTTGTGTAAAGAAAGGGTTTTTCTCGTTTCACGCTGTATCCCTCATATAGAAAGGTAGAGGGAAACTGGGAACCTAATGTTAAGTCTCTTCACCACGTTCCGCGGAATTCTGGAGGCATTACAAGCGAGTGGCGAAACTTATCCGCGTTTTACCACGTTACCAAAACGAGGAAATGAAAATTATAAGTATTTTATGTTCTCGAGTGGGAATTGAACTCACAAGCTATCGCATTTACATTCACACGCTGATGCCCCTGCGTCACCGGACCCCACTATTAAATTAAAAAATAAATAGAGATATTTAATTGTTTGCTATTATATAAAGAAAGCTTCCAAAGCTTCCAAAACTTCCAAAGCTTCCAAGCCCGGAAGTATTTTCCAACTAGTTTTTTACTCGCCTTGGCGTTAAACGTGAGTGTCACGAGAAAATTAATGAAATTCTGTCCCCACTGTTAGAAGCTGGACTCTTAATAGCTTCGCTGGCTGTGATTAAAATCGACGTCAAATAACAAAGAAAAAAGAGCAACCCTGTGCTATGCATAATATAACTATTTTATTTAAAAAGATACTAAAAAGTTACTTTATTATAATATGTGAATATATACTCGTATTTATTTTCTGTAAATACTTTTTTAAGGGAAAAATATAAAGCGTTAAGTAGCGAAACTCTCCGATATAGAGATAACATTATCAGAAATGGACATTTAGATTTTTAGATAAAAATGGATGAACGGATTTAGATGAAACTTTAATATGGTCTATATCAGATAACATTTAGTATTGTAGTTATATGGAGAAGCCTCCTGTGGATGTGTTCATGAAGATATGGTCTTATACTGTGAGATTTTAGGAAGGAGTCCCTAAAGTAATATATGATCTTATTCCGCCGTGATCCATTAAAGTGGATTACATATTCTACTACAACATTAAGATAATTACTGTAAATCTGTGTCTATAAATAAACTTGAAACTAAGATTTAATAAGGATTAAAATAATTATGATATGCAAAAATAGTGATAAAATATTTCATTAAACATGTTCTCCCTGCGTGAAAATTCTTTTTTGGTAGTTTATGAATCCCTTCAACGTAGTTTGATATTGATTGTTTTTTTTCTCAGTTTCATGCTGTAGCTCGGAAAGATCCTGGTGATAATACACCCATACTTAGGTAAGCAGAGAGCTTACTTAATAGAAGCTGGAAACCTAGAATTAATTGCATTGCGTGTTGAGTGGCGGAACCCAATGCAGCGATTTGCTTCGTAACCAAAGCGAGGGAATGAGACTATTAAATATTTCATTTCTTCGAGTGGGAATCGAACCTGTGGCATTTACAGTCACGCTTTAGTGCTCCTGTGCTACGACTGGCCTATATTTAACCATACAATGAATGCTCTCTGCAATTTTAAAATACATTTTTTGTTAAAATTTATTTGGTTATCCGGAGTAAAATATATATATTGCAATTCTTTTTTTGTTTTTAACGTTTTTTATGGATAAATGGTGCATGAATGTATGTATGTCCATACAAACATATGTATGTACTATTGAACATTCTGTATGTGAAGTCAATAAAAATATTTGCCTATTCATTTTTAAGACCACAATATCCCAGTGTAGTATGGAGTCGTAGCGCAGGGCCACAAGCGTGCGACTGTCAACTCGAGGTTGTGGATTCGATTCCCACTTGAGGAGGTGATATATTGAATACTTAATTTCTTCGCGTTGGTGTCGAGGCAAAGCACGGCGTTGAGTTTCGTTACTGTTTGAATTCTGCGGAGAGTGAGGAGCGGAGTGTCTTAACACTAGGTTTCCTCTGCCTACCCTGTTGCATACCTCAGTTAAAAATAAAATTTACATTGCCTTTAAAACAGTTAAAAAAAATAAATCTGTATTTTTTCCCTTGAATATCAGATAGGAAATAGCCTGATTACGAATACATTTTCCGGATGTTTTGGAAAGTTTTTCCGGTTTCGCTTTAAATCTTCATAGCCTGTTCACCTTTTCCTTGGGGCTCTCGTAAATTCTATAATTGTTTTTTGTTATTTGTTTTCTTTTTGCGATTAATGTTAAATAACGTACCTTCATTTTTTTAATTTACTTTAAAATATATGTATTTTTAAAAACAAAATGAAGTTTTGAAAATAAAAAAAATATTATATTATTTTCAAGAGTATTTTATAAAGAGTAGGCGAGAAAGATGTCAAGGTAACACAAAACGTGTGCAAGATTCACACTTCGTTGTTTAATCTATTTTTGCCCCAAATTGGTTGTAACTAAGTCTTTGAAAACTACTTGTTATTTCATTTTCTTAATTCCTAATATTGTACACTTAGAGAGTTTATTTGCTTGATTACAGTAATCTCAGGAACAACTTGTAGTGTTAGAATATGTCATGTATTTCTACTTTCAATTATTTTCATTTAACTATAGAGACAAAGCCACAAGTAAAAGCTACTTATGATTTCTTATAATCTTCAAACTTTGCCTCAGAACGAAGAAATGAAAATATTAAATATTTCATTTCCGCGAGTGGGAATTGAACCCACAATCTCACACGCTTCTGCCATTGTGCCATGACTGGCGTAGTTATGAGTAATTGTTACAAATTTACGTTTCTAGCAGTTGTAAGCGGCAACGGCTGTTAATCTTGTATGGCGTGGAAACCACATACCACTGGTCGTAGCCGCTTGTAAAACACATTCAAATTGAACCATTTCTAGCTGTATTTCTATGTGATTTTTGAAGAACGATAAATAACCAAAATTTAATGAATATTTAATATTTTCATTTCTATGCTCTGGTGTCGAGGCTAAGCGTGGAGTTAAGTTTCGCCAGTCAATACAGTGCCTTCAGAAACGGGCGGAAAATGGAGAATCTTAACACTAGGCTCTGCTTACTATACATTTCGTTCAAAGATCGATAATGATTTCCTTCTTTTATATTAAGTACTGAGTTTTGCAATATTCGACTCCTAAGGGGATGAAATAGGGGTTGAAAGTTTGTATGGAAAAAAATGTAAATCGCTACTGATTTTCATAAGATTTGAAATTTAGACTCTTAAAAATATTTCATTGAACACGTGTATCGTGGTTTATTAGGATTCACCCTCTAAACTGACAATATTTCCATAAATATATTTAATAAATGTTCGTACAGTTCAAGCGGGCGAAGCCGCTCAAGTCCTCTAGTCATTATATAAAAGTATCATATCATTTGAGCTTACATCAACCGTTGTTACATTGGTGAATCTTTCGTTGACAGCAATTGTAGCTGACCATTGTCTCGTCTGATCGCTCGTTTAATGAAACTTGTCATTA
>JAEBDU010012390.1:0-26025 GCA_016802625.1 Heliconius numata | reverse complement strand
ATTTATATTACTAAAATATATAACAAATAATGCAAAATAATATATAATATATAACAATATAAACATTTGAATACAAATAATACAATTAAAATATTAAAGTATATTTTGTAATATTATAAAAATATATGGTGTTTTGAAATCACTTTGTATGGAAAACATGGACGTCGGGTCTGACAGACCCAAGTCCCGTTTAGAAAGTTAAATACTCACGTGTTTTGAACCCAGAGACACAACCACTGCTATCTACATTCATTTTGTCATTAATACGAAAGGTACTGAGCGACTCAGTGGCGGAGGTCACCGAGAAGTGGCCGATTTGTAGAATTCTTAGACCCACATGGGTCTGTGAGACCCGACGTCCATACTTAAAGGTTAACACTGTTTCTATATAACACTTTACACTTATACACGTCTTAAAACGCATAGTTCCAACAATGACACTGATTTTAAATATTTGAACACTGTCACAATTTTACAACTTACGAGAGGCAGAATAACGACGTACTGGCCGAATCCATCAAAAACGTCACTTTTTATAGCCGTTCCCTTCCTCTTTTAGAAATAATTATGTGGGTATTATTATTTTATATTCTGTAAAATACCCTCACATTGACAATTATCTTACACTAGGTACCTTCCAATCAAGGCTTCCGCCTACAAGCAACTGTTCCCGTTTGTGTCAAACTTATTCCACTCCTTTTATTGTCTTTTTCATCTAAATCTACCCACTTTTACACGAGTATACTAACAGTATATATACATCAATCTATAAGAGTAACTAGTTTACATTTAAGTACTACCAGTCTACCTAGAACTAATGATTTCGTCATGTCTATTACTTTTTAAAATTGATTTAAAAAATAACGTGCTATTTTGACTGAGTACTCTGAATATTGCATTATCGTAAATTATTTGTGAATCTCCACTGTTTTGATTTGCATATAACTGAATTCTTAACGGAAAATGGTATTTTAATGAGAAAATAAAAGAAGAAAAGTGCCGAACTTGAAGAAGATTGAACGAACAATTAGGAATAGTTTTGAGCTCTGAAACTCAAACTGTTATTCTTCAATTAGGCCCCGCCTGCCTGAAAGTTGACATAATTACTGTCTCCAACCAAAAGTTTTTACTAAGAAAACTATATTTGATTGGGCATTTGGGAAAAAATAATAGGTATTGGATATATTTTGATATATGGGAAAGATATTTGTTTTAGTTTAATGTATCGCTTTAGTAAAAAAAATGTAGTGTATTCCACTAACGATATGAACGCTGGTTCAAATACTTTTTAAAATAAAAACTGCAAAAAAAGTCTTTAATGGACGCTCGATTCGATCTTTATTGATTTGCTCTTTCTTTACTTTGATGTTTCTTATATACAAATATCTAAGCAGTTAGCGTAATAATAATGCTTAAATATAAACAACAATTTCCAAATCATGGCTACCCTACTAACATGTAGGCATAATATGAACTTGAGAAATTTATGTGACAAGCGCAGTAACTGGCGGTGTTGCGAATTAATTACCGGGACGCGGGTTGCGGTTAATTACGCACTGAGGGCGTCAGCGTCTGATACCTGAGCCAACCCTGGCAACCCTAGCAACCCTGACAACCCTGACAACGCTGACAACCCTGACAGACATACAAGACGGAATACAAAAGTACTTATATCTAATCCCCGTAAATAACTAATGATATGGCTTGTGTGAATGTTCTGTTCGTTTGTAATGATGATATGATAATATGTTGATACTATTGTGGAGTGGTTGGGGAGTATTTGACTGTATAGTGTACAGAAAGGTATAGAGTATTTGGTAATTGTTTGTTAAAAAAAAATATATATTTTTACATGTTGTCTTTTAAAAATAGGAAAATTATATTTATTTTTTATTGGTTTTTGTAAATTAAACTCAAAAAATTAAATAAAATTAATGTAATTGTAAAGTGATATAAATATTTCCCAACGAGAATACTACGGGAAATATTAAAAATGTAGACGTTTCTTTTGATCTGGTTGATCGCATTATTCATAGCGTTAGGTTACGCAAGTGCAAGAATATAAAATTCGTAATAATTGTAATCTAATTAATTTTTAATTCATGTTATAACAATTTAGACATAGTGATAAACACGATTGCTAGTTCGAGGTTCCGGCTAAAAACTTAAGGAGTCCCGAGAGGCCGTGTGTTGAGAGAAAGAGGTAATTTGGAATTTAACCTGAATTTCCCAAGAGATAGGTAAAGGAAACATGTGATAGGGGAAATGTATTGTTGCCTCGTAGATTTAAGTTTATGTTTACTTTCTATTACAGTTTTTAAATATGTGAAATCATTGTTATTTATTACGGCTTGTTATTCGTTATCGTTATTCGCATTATGGCGATACCTAATATGAAAGCTCTGCCACTTAAAATGCAATGTCTCGAAAATTAAGTGAAAAGTGGAGAACAAAATGTCTTAATAATAGTTTAAATGTGAAAAATCGTCACCGGGCAATTATGATTTAAATTCTAAATTAGTATTATCAATCAAAGTAAGTGATATGTAGTCATTTATTATTTACTTCATACAAAAGACGTTAAAGGTTAAGCAACAAAAAAGTAGTAAGTTTTTTTTTTCATTTAAAATTTCGAAATATAAACACACAAAAAAATAATAAAAAGAATAAAGAAAAAAGCAGCAATACACGTAAAACATCAGCAAAAAAATAATACATAATATGCAAATAGCACTAATATAATTACTATAAAATGCATGACTTACGACCTGTTGTAGTCCACCTTAATATATGTACGACACGCACGTCAATTTATAATCAAAATATGAAATATACTACATACGAGACCTAGGCCAGGTTTATTGTTAATTCTATTGTTATCTCACGTGTTTTTTTACGAATTATGGCTGTAGCTTTAAAATGAAATTAAAAATATCTTTTTTCTTTTATTTTTTTTAACGTAATGGCACAAGCTTGCTACTGTTAACAGAACTATATTTACCAGAAAGAGATTTCTTTTAGAAAAAAGACAATTAAAATTCAATTAAGATTTTTATATTAAATTTCGGACATGTTTTATTTGCATGGAATATACATAAATAACTATTTTATTCTTTAATAAAAATATATTTTTCTTTTGTCTTTAGAAACATTTCTAAATGAATAGATATAGGTATATCACAATATTATAAATTAAATAATTTTTCATACACAAAAATTATTCTCAACCTACATGAATGAACTACAAACGTATGAAGTAATAGCTAGAGTTAATGTTAAAATAACAAATGCTTACTAAACTCATGTATGTAACTAAATTAAATACCGCTATTAGTACTGTAGGCTATGTTTATTTTATTTTGAATTTCTACGTTTACAGTAGTTGCTTGTTAATTAAATGGTTATATTGTACTATGTTTACATTTTCTTAAAATATTTTTCTATTCTATTGTGGAATAAAACTTGAAAAATGTAAACAAAGCCAATAAAACTCGCGAGTTCCGTTTCAGGAGTATAGAATAAGTAAATTACAATAAGCACGACTTATATATTTTTTTTAAAATTAGTAAGGTCTAATTTCAGGGAAAGTATATGAGTTTTGATTTCGCGGTGAATTTCTACGCAAAAACAATGTTTAAATGCTCGTATATTTTGATTGATTTGACTTAGACGCTTATGTTTCATTATAATTCGGGAAGTTGAAAAAAACATTAAAAATTAATTAAAACGTTTACAAATTTATTAAAACTACTTTTGTCAGTTGAGAACAGAAGTTTTTCTTTTCATTTTATAAACAATCAACCACAAGTTTTTAATCATCATATTTATATTAATAATTAAAGAATTAATAAAATAGAATCCAAAATCCTAAAAGTAGCTACTAAATATATAATCTATTAATAACTCCGTACAATGTAATCTAATTCGTCATCCCTTCTTCCACAATTCGTTTTATCTGACAACGAGCACTCGTGTATAATGGCCTAATAGGAGTTCTGAAGGGACATAAATTACTGGCTATTCAAACGGCGCTTATTAGCCGTGAGGGTCTCTCATTCAATCACGCTAAGATTTCCAACTATTAGCCGGATTTATCGAGTTGCCTCATGTTATTAGGTTTCGTATACATGGGTGTATGTTATTTTCATTTGGTAGTATTTTATTATTAAATTTTTTGAGGCCAGTATTGGCGTAGGAGCACGAGCGTGCGACTTGACTTATTGGGTTCAATTTCCACTCGATGTAATGAAATCTTTTATATTTGTATTTGCTCCAGGATTCGGCGAAAAGTGGTGAAGGGAAGTGTTTTAATATTAGGTTTCTAGGTCCCTTCTCCTCCCCAGCTATATGCGGAAAATAGTATGAAGCTATAAAATATTTCTTAAATTGTGGGAATTCAGGAGATTTGAGCCTATTATTCTAACTTTAATGCGTAAAAATAGTCTTTTTATATAATGAATCAGGCTCACCATTTAATTTTACGCCTCACAAAAATACACATAAAACCACAGTACTTTTACTAACTTAACTATTATTTTGGTCCGAATGTGATGACATAAACCAAACTATGTATATAAACTTTATGATGACACATGGCTGTGACATTGTGACATGTTGACTTAAAAGAACATAAAATAAAACTAGTGAATACGCGTATAAAGTAGAAACTCTGGTAGAATAGAAAGAGTTGAATATTCTTTTATATTTCAGCTTTTAGCGTAGGTGTATAGATAGATATGGATTTAAGTCTAAATCGTGATATTATTTAAACGCGTTATTAGTAAGATCACTTTACTAAATTTGGTTAGGAAGGAGCTCAAGCAGGAATTTAGAGATGGCATGTCTCATTCTTTCGAGAGAGAGAATTGAGATACTCTTTGCTTGGCCCAGAAAAAGATATTTTATCCTTTTGAGCTTACGTAGCATAAGTAGCAGGATAGACAGTGAAACTAGTGTTTTTTGGAGGAGTTTTGGAGTTTTTTAGAAATTCCGTGTTAAGTAGCTCAACGCCGCGCTTTTGCTTCTACACCAGGAAAAAATGAAAAAATGAAAAATTACATTTTCTCGAGTAAAAATCGAACCCACAACCTGTAGCGCCACACATTTGTGCCCCTGAGTTACGACTGGTCTCAATTTCCATAAACAATAAATTGTACAATTAAAAAATATAAATAAAATTCTAACGTCATATATCCCAAAACACAAATAACGACATGGCTATGCGAAATATGAATATTTCAAAATATTTCTACTTATTAATATTATTATTTCAAAAATATTTTCTGGCAACTGAAATAAATAATTACAACTTTCATCAAGTTTCAGCAAAATAAGCTTCGTATTTACATGTTTTTAAACATGAGCCTTATTAAATAAAAATATGAAAGAATACACATTTCGCTTAGTATTTCTCATATTTTTTAAAATTATTCTCATGTACGTGTCGAAGCTTATCTCTTAGGTGTTCAGCATCGCATGGTAGACGATGAGCTCTCTGAAACAAAGATGTTGTCAATTGGATTGTCAATGGTGAATAATTGAGACCGCCATCAGGTGAGAATCACTTTTGAGGTTTAGATGTGAAGGTATTGTAGTGCTTGGATTTCTTATAGGTATACGAGTACTATACCATTAAGATTTTTTATGCAATACAAAGTGCCGCACAGAGTTTCGCTACTCAGGAGTGTCTAAACACTAGGTTCCTGGTTCCAGGATATGCCTATTCTAATGTTTAACTTTAGCAAATATAGATTTCAATGAATAAAGATCAACATACATGCATAAATTACATAAAAAAATAGCAAACATTTCTTTCACTTGCTCTCTTGCTTTGCTATCACACTGTTTGTAAAACTTAAATCGAATACACAAAGTTGCTAGGGATAAGTTTTAACTACTTCTTTATGTTTCCTCAGTTTACCACGTAATTTAAAAGAAATCCTCTTAAACAAGATTCTAGGAATAAAAAAATATAAGGAATACAGATACGTAACTCTAAATAAGAAGTTTAACTAAAACTTACTATAGTAAATATATTAATGGAAACTAGAATTGGATGCCATGATCGACCGCGATGGTTATAGGCTGAAACTTTTTAAAAATACCATTATATTAATTGCAATTTATTGATTTCCAATGGTAAAATAATTTCGAATTTCATTGTGTTGAGAGAGGAGCTCGGACATCGGAGACGACCATTAATGCTCATTTCAAAATGGTTCGAAAAACCACATTTGGGTTACGAGTTCCTCGCAGGCTCCGCCAAGCTCTACACCATGGAACGCGATAGGCACCAAAACGGAATGCTCATCAGTTTCTTCTATAATTTTCTTTCTTTAGCTATCTTTTTTTCTAAATTTTTACCAGAACTTGAAGAAGCGTAAACATTTTGTTAGTGGTATGGCTCTTGTTTAAGCTTCTTCTCAACCACGACTTAGAGGAGTATTGCAGTACATTTAGTACATATAGTGGGATGGAGTGAATGAATATAAATAAGGTAAAATAATTTTAAAAAAATACAATTTCCAATATAAATCATTTGCCACAATAAGGATAGGATAGAAAATATATATTGTAGTCATAACTCATACATATCTAAAACTACTTTTTTTGAAGTCAGTTAATAAAAATACAATTTTATTAAGACCAGTCCAGTCTACACTCGGCCTAGACAGGAAATTCCTCGACGCAATCACAAACGCACATGTCACCTTCACTGATTGAACAAGTTAAATCGAATGCCCAACTCGCTTACGGATAACTAAAAAATCCCTCCATGGAAACTTTTATGTAGTTTCGGTAATAAGAAAACTAATGTGATCAATTATTTACTTTGTTAGAATAGGGAACTTTCCTTATTTCCTTCTAACGTAAAAAAATATGGGGTTTTTTATTATTAATTCATTTTGAATGGAATCATTTGTTTAATGAAATTTAAAGCTTATTTGTAGTTATTTTGCCTAATATTTGTCAAATAAAAAAAATAAAAGTTCATGAAATAATTGAATATTTAAAGCATTTACGTTTCCTCGTATCGCAATACATTTTCCAGGCATTGGCTAGAATTCTCGTGAAAATAGAGAACTGATTATGTTGACACTAAGTTTTTTCTGTCTACCCTACTGTAGGGAAACAAACGGGAAGCTGTTTTAAAATTCATTCAAGGAAGTGGGGAACGAAAGTATCTTAATGGGAACGGGCTTTCTTAACACCCTCTCCGCATGTTCCCTCTACCTACTCTGCTATTTCCAGGATATATCGTGATGCCCAAAAACTAAAAACACCATTAATATCTTAGTAAAAACTTTTTCTGTATAGATTCAACAGTATACATTAGCCAATAATATCGTTTTTCTAATATGGATGGCCGAAGATTTATTTATTTCATAATAGCGAGCGTGTATCTGACAATGTTCATTATCGCTATTTCCAATAAGCCACAGAGTAGACGCAACGATATTTTATTATGCCTTATAATTTATTGAGGAGACTGATTAAATATCAAGCTTTTGAAATACCAAATTAAAGGCCAGGTGTGACAGCAAACGAGATAGGTTGTAGGTTCAATCCCCACTCGAGGAAATGAAATATTTAATATTTTCATTTCTGTCGCTCTGGTGTCGACGCGAAAGTGGCTTTGAATTCCTCCACTCAACACGCTATATGTACAGAATTCGGCGGAAAGTGAGAGCGGAGTGTCTTAACACTAGGCTCTCTCAGCCTACACTGCTCGAAATTCATTTTTGGAATACGTATTATACCACTTAACAATAAGCCGTGGTCAGCCGTGGTCAGCCGTGGTCAGCCGCACAGGCAGAGACGCAGATTTATAATTTGTTTATGTACGTAGATACATATATCGTTTTATCTTTAAATTTATTTTTATCACCTGATAGACATTTGGCATGATAGAATTGCTATACTATTACTTTAATGAACTCTCGGATCAGCAGAGGAAACCTATACTAGGAGGAAAGGAACCTAGTATAGGTTCCCTCTGCTAACACTAGAGAAGAAAAATAAAACACTACGTCCATTATTCTTGGAGTCGAATATGAACCCACTTCTATTATATTCATATCATTCTACATCAATACTTTTTTTTAAGGTAGAAAGAAGCTTAACGCTAAAAATATAATGGAATATTAAATTTGATATTTTTTCATATAAAGTTTGACATTTTGTTTTATCGCCCGGGGATTACAATTTCAAATTACTAGAACAGAGATTAGGTCAATTTGGTCCCTTTTCACTTTTATGTGCCACTTGAACTTTTACATCACTTACGTTTTATTTGGCTTATTACTATTCATTTTTTTGCTTTTTGCCTTCACGCTGTATCCTGCACATAGTGGGAAACAGGGGGAACTTAGTGTTAAAACATTTTCGTTTTCCATTTTCTGACTTTTTGCGGACATTTCGATCCCAAATTCTGTCTAAATTTGAAAACATTACTTTTTGAGTGGCGGAACTCAACGCCGCTCTTTGTCATGTTACCAGAGTATGGAATTGAAAATAATTAATTTTCCTGATTGAGAATAAAACTCTCCGCGGACAATGTGACGCTCCAATACGACGGTCTCGTCAAATAATTTTTCATTTTTCAACCCAACAGACATATTATATGTTAAGTAGCAGAATTTAAAACGCGCGGACGCGCGTAGCCAAGTTTTTTTACAAACAGAACTGGCGAGCAGCACCGTGTGTTATTTTACACGAACCATTTGAAGCCACTTTTTACCTATTCGTAACTCAAAAACTATTCCACCTGAACCTGTCATATTTGGCTCAAATATTTAGACCCCCTACCTGTATACGTGCATTAAATTTCATAAACACAGCTCAAACAGTTATTTAGATAATGACGTCCAAAAATCGTAAATTTTTAGGGGGGTGACTGACCTATAGACCTTAATGTTAAGCATGTTCCAGATGACCTAGAATGGTGAAATTTAGCATCCGGTTAAGTAATTGGGTGTATGTCAAGGGAAAAATCCGAAACTAGTATTTTTTTAAATATTTTCTTATATTTTTTCAATAAATAGATTCATTAGGAACATTTACTTATAGCGCCTGTAATGAAAGCATAGCAATCAAAGTTCATGATAATTGATTTTTAGGCTTAGCGCCTGACAACAAAATAAGAGCAATGCATTATTTATATAATATGTTGCTTTTATTTATGTCACACGTTAGTAAATATTTTATTTGTTTTGTAGACTAACTTCACTATTACTTACGTAAGCCATCTAAAACAACACGATGCTTTCAAGTATATTTTAATATTTTAAGATAAGATATGTCTCCATTTGTAGCTGAAAATGACTCTAATTTATGTCCTGAGAAAGCCTGTCATCATGTGAACATCAAGGGCTTCACGTAATAAAAATATAATAAATGGATTAACATCCTTCATTATTATTTATTACTAGCGGACGCGCGCAGCTTCGCTTGCCTATTTAAGGGTGAATTCTAATAACCCATGAAACATGTGTTCAATGAAATATTTTTAAGTCTAAATTTCAAATTTTATAATAATCGGTGGCGTTTTAAATATTTTTCCATACAAACTTTCAACCCCTTATTTGCACCCTTAGGGGGTGAATTCTAGAAAACCATACAACATGTGTTTAATTATATACGTTTAAGAGTCTGAATTTCAAATTTTATGAAAATTTATGAATATTTGCACCCTTAGGGGGAGAATTCTAGAAAACGATGAAACACGTGTTCAATTAAATACTTTTAAAAATCAAAATTTAAAATTTTATAAAAATCGGTGCCGATTTAAATTTTTTTCCATAAAACCTTTGAACCGCTATTTCATCCCTTTAGTGTTAAAATTTTTCAAAATCCCTTCTTAGTGGATGTCCAGATTACGAAAGTAAACTTTTGTCCAAATTTAACGTTTCTACCATCAGCGGTTAAGGCTGTGCGTGCGTCTTACCTCAGTCAGTGAGGACAAGTCCTTTTATATATATAGATAATTTAAACATTTTAGTACTTATTATACTAAGAGTATTTGCATAGTCGATTAACGTATTTGATATTAAATACCTGAAGAACTTTTATTAAATTAGTGAATCAGTTTTACATTTTTAAATATAAATTATTATAAAAAAGATACATTTAAAAATATAAAAAAAACCACTCTTCCGAGGGCGGAACAAGGGTCCAAGCCATCGGTGGCTAGGGCTCCAGAGAGAGGAACCTCCGCACAATACGTGCCGTCTCAAGTAATACTGCCTTCTGTATCCGGTTCTTGATCCAACAGCTAAGCGATAGCCTCTTAAGGTGTTGGTCGAGGCTTTTCGCTATTAAACCGTTAACCGAAACCACTATCGGCACAATGATAGTCGCATTGATAATAATATTAAATTATTATTACAATATTTAAGTACTAAGTCCTATATAAGATCCTATAAGGGTTCTGTTTTATTGCTTTCGAGGTACAGAATCCTAAAATAGAAAAAAATACACTAAAAAATAAATATAAATAAAAGCTTTTAGAAAATAATTATATTAATAGAAATATATATAAAATTTAATAATAATATACTATCTGTAAGGTCAGTCGTGGCACAGGGGCACAAAGTGTGACTGTAGTACCTGACTGGTTGTGAGTTCGAATTCACTCGAGGAAATGAAATATTTATTTAAACTTATATTTCCATTTCTTCGCTCTGGTGTCGAGGCAAGGCGCGGCGTAGAGTTCCGCCACTCAACACGCAATGCCTCCAGAATCCGATGGAAAGTGGAGTTACTGAGTGTTTTAACACTAGGTTCTCTCTGTCTACTCTTCTGTGTGCGGGATACAGCGTGAAGCTGATTTGATTTTTATTTTGATACATTGTCAGCCTACCAGCTATCTTAACAGAAGTAATTATTAACAGTAAAAATTTAAGTAATTGTTAATAAAAAAATAAGAGAAAAAAAGAGAAAATTAAAAATTACTTAAACAAAATAATAAAAAAAACAAAATGTGGTGTCGTGGGACACCAGGTAGGAACGAAGTTCCTTCGGCTAATGTAGAATTGACACAAATTGCAAAAAAAGTCGTGCTTAATTTTATGTAGGTTTTCTTGATTTTTCTCCTAAATTTTGCTGATTAGTTTTTATTTAAGTACAAGAAAGTATTTAGAAAATTCAGTATTTTAGGAAATAATAAATTACTTAAAATAAAAAAACATCGTAATTCAAATTATCAACTAAAAAAAGAAAGAGGGAGAAAGAGAAAGGTATTATACACTACTCGTCTGTGTATGCGACTGTCGCGCCTGCGCACGTCTCATTTAACGGTTTTATTCCACGCATTTTTCTTACGGTTTTACTATCACATTTTTTTCAGTTCGGTCACGCAGCGAAATCCCTATCCCTTCCAAGCCTGCCGTAAGGAACTTCGTTCCAATAAATAAATCCGCTTTACGGTGTATCCCACACATAGCGGGGTAGACAGAGGGAACCTAGTGTTAAGACACTCAGTTCCCCTCTTTCCATCGAACTCTGGAGGCATTGCGTGTTGAGTTATTCCAACAAAATAATAAAATTAGAAAAAAATAATAATAAATATAACAGATTTCTAAACGCAGCATACATTAATTACTTTCTAATCTGACAACTGTCATTTAATCAACAAAATAAAAACTATAGTCGAGATTCATAGATAAATATAATCTAAATTCATATATAATTAAATATCATCTTAAGAGTAATAAAACATAATATTATTGACTATAATAAAAAAAGTAAATATCTAATTTTATTAGATACATTTTATTGTACGAAGGCGCTCATATTTTAATGGTTTTTTTGGCCTGGGTTTCATGATTTTACTGGTTTTAGGAACACTTGTGAAAACGGCAGAGAACGAAGTCGACCTGGGGATCATATCAATTCAGATTGGTACCGTCAGCACTTAATAAACTTATTGTTTATAATTTTTCCAAGACATGTTGAACAATGAGTCGTTCAATAGAATTGCTTGTGGTTGAAACAAGAACCTTACACCGAATTGTTCCAATGCCTCCCGATGGGAGCTGTCTCTTCCATGCTATTGCATATTCTTTGTTTGAGCGTATTGATATACAACAAACTAATAAATTGCGCGAGACTATAGTAGAGTACGTATGTCGTAACTGGAATGATTTAAGTATCTACACTAGCGCTCGAAACGGGAATCCTTACTCTTCTAAAGAAGACATGCTTTGCTTAACTACGTACGGAGCTACTTCCGAGATAAAGGCTGCAGTAGATTTGTACAATATTAAGATAGAAGTGTATTATAACAATGGTGTCCTACTTGGTTTATTCGGCGAAGAGAAATGTCCTATGAAGCGCTTACTCTAAACTATGTTTTAAAAAGAAGAACTCTTGAGTTTCTTGCCGTAGTAGCTTCCTATAGAAAAAGTACTTGTAATGGGCAAATTGAATAAAGAATATTTTGATTTTGATTACATTATGAACCTTCCTACTTATAATTTCTGTACAAAAAGTAATGATATCCCATCAAAAACATAAATGTAAAATGAAAGCCAAGTTCTGTAATAAAACGTATGCTTTCAGCGATAAAAGAAGTGAAATGTAAATGTATGCCAAGTTCAATGGTCAGTCCTGAAATTTATTTTTAACAATATAAAATATTTTATAACAACTGAAAATGTCCATTCTTCTTACAACTTGGAGACTTTATTTATGTGTAATATCTGACTTGGCCAGTTTTCATATAAATTTACAATAGAATCTGAATAGAATAGAATTTGAATACATTCATTTATATCGATGTAAATTCATTTGAATGAATATCGATATAAATCTTCTAAGTCTATCTGTGACAAGTCAAAGTGCTATTAAATTCCGCCGCTCAACACTGAATGTCAAGAATTCTGTTGAAAAGCGGAGAAAAGTCACGAGTAAAGCTAACGAGAGAAAAGCCTTTGCCTATACCTTCTTGGTTTTGGATAAAACGTCTTAAATGATCCATTATGGGGTGAACCTTTTTGCCGCGCGTGGTAACGGATGTACAGAACATTAATCAAAAAATTTCTTCCTTTTATTTTGAATTTTAAAATGAAATTTTATAAACATAAAATAAAATATGTGGTGCTAATATTTTTATATTATTTAACATAGGATTATCTTTACAATATTTTTTTTAGCTTCTAAGCTAAAAAAAAATGTTAGTGTTAAAACATTCCGTTTTCCAATTTCTAATCAAATTTCGAGAAATTCCATGTTGAGTAGCGAAACTCAACGCGTATTTTTGAATTGTTTCAAGCAATTCAATATAAAGTCTCAATTTAATTCTGTTTCTAAATAACAATTGCCCGAAAATAAAGTGAATTTATGGCCAAAATTTACTTATTATCTTAATTAGAAGAACCCTCTGTATTTTACAAGCCGCATATTTTAGAATATTTTACAATATTAAATATTTAGATACATATTCTAGATGCTATAATAAAGTATCTATGTTTAATATAATAAAGCTAAAATTATTGTTTCGTTAAGCGCGCTAATCTCGGGATGTACTGGTTCGAATTAAAAAATACTTTTGTGATAGTCCATCTAAGAAAGTAGGCTATAAGCTATATTATACATTTATCATTTTCATGTAACCCACTAAACCTGAGGTCAAAATTACCTCTGGTACTTAGAAATTAGAAGTGAGATAAAGGGTTTTGCCGCTGATTTAAAGCTTATTTGTAAAATACAATACACTATTAAGAAAATCTTAAAAGATAATTTTAAAAGCTTTTTGTTTCCATTTACTTTTTAGTATAATCATTAAAAATATACTCACTTAATGTTATTAGCGTTTCTCAATTGTGCCACGGGAATAGAAACAAATGATTGGCGTGGTTCAACGACGTAGCTTTTGACTGTAAACACGACGGTATCAGATTCGATTTCTACTCGATGCAATTAATTATTTTCATCTCTTCGCTGTCGTACACAAAGATAAGAACGCTGAAAAATGTGGAGGGGAAGTGTCTTAACACTAGATTGCCTTTGCCCATATCGTTACAGCGAGTCTAAATAAAAAACATATATTTTATATATATAGAAACAAATGAAAACATAGAGTCAGTCAAGGAGAAGTATAATAAATACATACGATAAGCCTTCGCTTTTAGAACAACTTTGTTTCAATTTATCGTCGACGCTCGTAATACATTTAAAGTTGGCTTCAGAATGCTAATATATTATTATTATTATTTGGATAAAATATATTATGTAAGAACTTATTTGAGTAATAATATAGCATAGCAGGATAGGCCAAGAACAAATAGAATGAAGACACTCCGTTCTTAACTTTCCGGAAGAACTCGAGACATTGTAAGTCATTGGGTAGTAATTTTTTTCGAAAAATATATCAGAAGTTTAATTCGTTCTCTGTTTTTAGAAATGGAATGTCTCAACACCAAGTTTCCAGCATTCAATTAACTACCCTGGGAAGTGCGGCAGTATAAAAAAAGCCTAAAAAATGTAGAATACAATACAAATACAAAAAAAATATATATATTTTGCTAACGCTTCATCCATACTTTGCAAATACTGCTAACACCTAATAAAAAAAATTAGACTCGTAAAGGAAAGCGAAAGATTAATGATGCGTAAAAAGGATCTACTTTAAATAATGGGAAAGGAACCTGACTTGTGTTTTTATATTTTTATTTATCTGCGTCGTTAGGTATCGATACGAATACATTTGTTTTTTTTATGCCTTTTACAAATTTTCCTTTTGCTCAGTTTTTGACTTAACACGGCTGGCTGTGATCGTTTATTTATGTAAGTATTTATGATTATTATTATTGATGTTGTTTCTATATTACATTTTTCTTTTATATTTTATTTTCCGTCGTGTAGGTATCGTTTACGTTCCGTACAGGCCGTAGTGGTGCAAAGGTACAAGCGTGCCCGGGGCGCCGCTAATAAAGGGGCGCCAAATAGGCCGCAAAACTATTTAAATATACATATGAAATTATATTGTGTTCGCCTGGGGAGCGCTGTTAAAGTATTTTGCCCCGGGCGCGAGTTAAGCTCGCTAGGCCACTGCAAGCGTGCAACGGGAAACGTAACGGCTGTGGGTTCGATTCCCACTCAGTCGTTGAAATTTTTATTTCTTCGCTCTAGTAATGACGCAAAGCACGGCGTTAAGTTAAACAATAGAAGTAACATAAAAAGTTGAAAAATCTTAATTGGATTTTTGTTTACGTCATACAAACGATCGAATACCACGTACGTCGTAATGTAAAGAGACAATAACTCAGTGTAAACATTGTTAACGTGGCGTCTACCGGTGAATTGGGAAACCGTTTGATAGCTTTCGCTCTCTATTCATCGGACAGGCCATTAGAATGTATAGAAAGAGTGAAAAGCGAATTCTAATTTGATATTACTTAACCTATTTAGGGTTGGTTTTTCACGTTTTATCTTAAGATACAGGATAGAGGGGGTAAATTAGAGCCAAGATTTTGCGTTCTCAACTTTGGTTAGTAGGGTAGACAGAGAGACCCTGGGTGAACCTTTCAGCTTCAAGCTGTATAGCTTTACCCCGTATGTAGAATATAATAATGGAAATATCAATAAAATATGATAATCAAATAAGCAACCATCTCGATTACTAGGCTTTTCCATTGCGCCAAAACGGTTTTTTATAGGTTATGCTGTCACATAACCTATGTATATCAGTTATCAATATCTGTCACCATATCTACGCATAGAGCCTAATGTGATCAAACCCTGAGCTACAATGGTACGTATCAAATTCGATAAGGGATTCCAAAAGCCCTAAGGCGTTACTCAATAAGCCTAGAAACCTAACACTGTATTAGATATTAAATTAGCTTCGAACTTACATTTAAGCCCCGAAGGAGATAACTTTCATATAACTTATGAAAGAAAGACCTTTGACATTTACAATACTTTTTCTTCAGTTTCATGCTGTATTTCGTGTGTAATAAGACGAATCTGAGTGTTAAGACACTCCGCTTCCTACGGAGTTTCTACTGAATTCTGGAGGCATTGCGTGTTATGAGGCGAAACTCAACGCCGTCTTTACACAGTGTGAAGAATCTCGAATGGCAATCGAACCCACAGTCGTACGGTCGTACACTTATACCTCTGCGCCACGACTGACCTCAAAAACTCAAATAACTATAAAATTTCCACCACCCACAGATTTTGAGGTACAAATCTCTTATTGTCTAAGCTAAATAACCTTTTATCTCCAGTTCCTCCAGGTTGCTCTCATTTGACATTCCTCACCCGGTTGTTTCATTACACATTCCGGGTTTACCTCTGAAGTGCTACTGAAATTTAGTAGTAGTTAACCTCTTAATAATAATATGCACGTTGAATTTTAGGTTTTTTTTAAAAAACAGTTTTAAAGATTGAAATTTGTGAAAAAATAACTTTTTCTTATAATATCAAAAATATCAAAATAATTCAAAATGTTTTTATACAAATCAATAAAAAATAATTCCATTCACTTTCTGCCTAATTTCGTGTTGAGTGGCAGAACTCAACGCCGCTTATTGTCTTGTTGAGAGTGAGAATCGGCCCCTCCGAATTTCCCTCTATCATCAGTTCAAATTCCACCAAAAAGGCTATTTGTTATTATATTTTCTTCGGCTTAGTTTGCCTTTTTTATGACTTATTTTAGCAAACTAACTGTAATATATTTTTTCTATATTTTACAGAATTACTATTAAAAACATTTCTTTTGCCAAATATTTGAATCTTATCTTCCAAACCAGTACTATACTTAACAAATATACGTACAGACACGAGCATGAGAATATTGGAAAGGTACTTAAATATTTAATTAACGGTATACGAAATAAGCTCGGTCTTATGGAAGAGGATATATGTACAAATGTATATTTTCCATTTCATGTAATTCAAATTAACAGGAATAATGAATGTGTTTATATCGATGTAGAATTTTGTAACGGGTATTATGAAATTATTTTTAGTAATAATGTTATTATCTTAGACACAGGTAATTGTTTTGATTTTGAACGGAAAAACGGTAGAAATCGTTGGGTGGTGGTGGTGGTGGAAATCGTCTCTCTTGGTGTGCTTAATGATCTTTTTAACCACATTTTGAACACAGGAAGCCGCTACTCACCTGAAAAAATAAAGCGGATGCAAGTGCCTTGCTATATCAGTCCATGCAGTGAGAGCTTTCGGACGCCAAAGGAAGCGTTGTTTGGAAGTCGTGACGAAGAACATGAGAGCCAATGGTCCAACCATCGAGGATGCTAAAGACCCTGCAAAGAGGAGTAGGATAAGCCGGCAGGCAGACCCTGGCAAACGCCGGAATGAATGCCAGGAGGAAGAAGGAAAAAAAAGGTTAATTATTTGAAATATAGTGGCCATTATATGCAATGTAATCATTAAGAAAGCATATTTCAAATTAGAAAAAAACATCGAAAATAGATGAACTTATGAAAGTTTATTGGTTGGGGTTCGATTTCCATTAACTTTTATTTATGTAAAACATTTAAATAAATAAAAGTTCTATACTTTTGAAATTGTTATTAAAAGGCTTTAATTTTAATTCTAGGCTTAAGATATAAATAAAACAGTATAATTGGGCTAAGTGGATCAAATGTAGACAACGTGTTACTAACTACGAGACGACACTGCTTCTTGGTGTTTTGTATGGCGCTCTCGACCTAATCTCATTTACAACTAAAAGAAAAATCCTTTTTATTTATGTGTAATATGGCAATATTTTTGTTTCTTATATGATGAAATAAGAGTACCGCAGGTTATGTTTAAATATCTATACTAATGTTATCAATATTATCAAATTAAAATGTTTGATTGTTGGAACGCGCTATCCTCAGGAAGCACTAGTTTTATTATTTATTTCTTTTTTTTCGGATGATTGTCCCCTACGCCACGACTGGCCTCACCCACTGAACCGGCGGACAGTTATGGACCATAGTATGGACTAGCAGACGAAGCATGGTGTTAAGTTCCACAGGTCAAAAATCAAACCATAAGAAAAATATTATTAATTAACATTAGATTCGCCATGCCTGCCTGCCTGCCTGCCTTAAGAAGAATTTAACAAGAAGAAAAATAGGGATGCAAGCCTATTTTTCTTCTTGTTAAATTCTTTGAACTTTGAAACTCATACATTATAACAAGTGATAACTAACGGAAATTCCGTTAAACACTATTCAGAACCCACATGTATTTCGTAACACTACTAAAAATATATCCATGTACAAATATTCGAGTACATTTTGCATACATCAATAGTTTGATAGAACATCAAAGGAGTACGCCCATCGCCAGGCAACGGAATATTAAAAGTTTCTTTTGAACACGTGTTTGTGTGAGATATTGAAGCGAATATAATACTTTACTTATTTTATTGACAAAAGGTAGAAGTATCTTTATATCGAGTTTATTATGCTTAATACTGCTCTAGTTTACAAAGCCTTTATGAAATTGGAAGAGGTGCTTAGAAAATATATATAAAATAAAATATTTAGACATGGAGTGTTTTTACAATGTTTTATAATAAGATTAGTTTGGTATTATTTTCTATTGTGAAACTTATTGGGTTCGAAAATGATTTTCTTGTGAATGCAAAGCAAAGATTATTATTATCTTTTTTGTTGAAAATAGTTTTGATCGATTCATATGTAAATTTTATTTAATTTTATGATGTTAGTCTAAATTGTGGAAATATTTTTATATATCGACTAAGCAATATAAACTTAGTTTCTTATGTCTTCATTAACAATTAAATTTCCTCTTACATATAAAAATAAAATAAATTAATTTCCTCGTTCTGGTAACGAATCAAAGCGCGGCGTTAAATTCCGCCACTACAGTGCCTCCAGATTTCGGCGGAAACTGTGGAACGGAGTGCCTTAACACTAGGTTCCCAAGTTTCCTACTGTCTACCCTGCTATGTGCAGGTCACACCGTAGTGACGCAAAAAAAATAGCATACCCTTCGGGGTATGCTATTTTATTTTGAAATTACTATCTTCTCTATCTTTTAAGGGATATTAATTACTGCTATTTAACATGTCGCAAAGCTTAAAAAAACATTATCTGGAAAAGGAGAGAAGTTCAATAAATCCATATCAATTGAAATTATAAGTGACCTATTCCAATATAAATCCTGAGTGAAGACCAAATAAACGTATCAAAGCTGGACAAGAAGCACTATATGCGAGTGGCCAGGATAAACATGATGCATATGGGAATAATGCTGAATATTCACCGGAAATATCCACTGTCAGGTTCCTTTCAACTCACCGTTTCGCAACTTCAAGTTAAATTCAAAGTTCTATTGAGGTATTTATATTATAAAGTTTGATAAAGTGGAATATGGCCACGTCTGTCTACGTTTTCATATTCACACGTCTAATATATACCGTGATATGGTAGTTGGAAAATATGGATGTGGTCTTTATATGTGATTTCCTACTTATTTTTGGTGTCAAATGGCCTGTCAGTACACCTGTCTCTCAATTTTTCTTATAGTTTCACATATTATATAAAAAATTATGAGGATGATGGATCTATTGATAGATAGATTCCTATTGTATTTAAAATATAAACGTCGCCTTTGTAAGATGTGATGTGAATGTGATGTAATTGTTAATGATAGTTGTAGGTTCGATTCTTATTTTATGGAAAATTAAAGACAGATGTCTTTCAAATTCCACTTTCATGAAATAAATTACTGCAGCCTGCCTGCACTATTGTTGTTTGTTATTTTTTTTTTCAGGTTCACTCAGTATAAGGGTAGGCAGATGGAGACTAGTGTTATACATCCGACTCCCCAATTTGCACCGAATTCAGGAGGAATTGCGTGTTCAATTGCGGTTTTCAACGCCGCGCTTTACTTCGACACCAGAGCAAAGAAATGAAAAAAAAAAATATTTCCTCGAGTTAGGTAAATTAATAATAAATTATCGCGACTAATACAGTCTTTAAACTTAACTATCAAATAAGCAAACAACGATAATTTAAAATCATAACGTATATTAATTTTTGATTTCACTGAAAAAACAAAAAGCTTCTTAATTTAATATAAAGCCTCAAAATCAATAGCTTTCAGATTAACTTTAGTCACAAGCAAGATTAATTTCCATTATTCGCGGCGTCCCCGAGGAACTCACAAACGATTACTATACTTTATTACTCGCATTAAAAACAAAATTGTTCCGGAGTTCCAGATCTCCCTGAGACACCGAACCTTCTAAATAAGATTTAAGGCCAGCTTCAAGCAAAGGCTTAGGCGTTGGAATTTAAATATTCATACTGTATATCCTTGGACGGATGAAATATCTGTGTGATGCGTTATTAAGAACACATTTTGGAATGGGCAATTTGTTTTGGGGGTAAGCGGAACAGAAAATAAGATATATAAACATTGTGATATAATAAAACTTGATAGGAATAGGCTTTTTAGGGCTCCGGACCCAAAGGCTTAGACAGGCTCCTAGTATTAAGATTCTGCTATCTATCTTTTGTCTATCTGTCCGTCTGTGGAAACTGATGATGTTTATCTATTGTTGTTATAGTACCAAATACAAAAAACCTTATATAATAAATATTTAAGTGGGCTCTCACACAACATTTTTTCATTCCACAACACTTTGCTTCGTTAGTATGATAATCCGCAATCCAGTACCAGATTACACTCGAGGTAATTTGAAATAATACGATTCGTCGTTCCTCTTTTGACTCGTTATTTACAAAGGTTAAGCCGTTGACGGCGCGTAGGTGAACTTTGAGGTTCCTTCAGCCTGTTTGTCAGCTTAGTCTGAAATATACATCTATTTTCAGAGAGTAAGCATTTTATTCTTATTTTGGGAAGTTGACATGGTTAATTATAACAATATTACACAAAATTCATTTGTGTATCCTTTATTTATTGTAGATAGTCGTGGCGCAGTGGTGACTATAAACGCGACGTTGTGGATTCGATTCCCTCCGGGGGAATGGATTGTTACTGATTAATTATTTTACTTTGGTTATCTATATTATTATGTATTTAAAATATCGTAAATAAAGTTCGGCGTTGAGTTCCGCCACCCAACACGGAATTCTTCGAAAAAATCGGCTTAAAGTGGGGAACGAAGTGTCTTACTGAAGTTGTCTCACTAGGTTTCCTTTGCACTCAGTAGGGCTGCATAGCGTGTGTTAAAATGTCAGGTAGTAAGTATAAGAAAATACTTAATAACCATAATTTATTGTTCCTCTTTCACATGTACACACTTCTAAAACTTTACACAGCACACTTAACACTGTTTCTATATAACACTTTACACTTATACACGTTTTAAAACGCATAGTTCCAACAATAACACTGATTTTAAATACTTGAACACCGTCACAATGTTACACGTTACGAGAGGCAGAATAACAACGTACTGACTCAATCCATCAAAAACGTCACTTTTATAGCCATTCCTCCTGTTTTATAAATAATTATGTGGGTATTATTATTTTATTTTCTGTAAAATACCCTACATTGACAATTGTCTTACACATGAAGCTTATTTGAATTTTTTGGGATTTTATTTTATTTTGTTTGTCAAAATGTAGTATTAGAAAAATGTTTCGATTTAATCTTATTTATTTGTGTTTTGGTATCGAAAGGGCACATGGAAAAACACAATTAATTTTAAATCACAGACAGACAATGCAATACTATTCATATATATAGACTAGCGACCCCCTTGCGGCTTCGCCCGCTTTTACTACTGGATTATTCATATAATGTATGTTTGCAAAGCTCTTAAGATAATGTGAAAATTAATTAAACCCTAATGCAACCCGCATTTTCGTAGTTTCAATAAGGCTTTTCCAATTCTTTTACACAGCAAGGATTTTTTAGTAAGTACCGTAATTTAAAATCTGTGCTACTAATCTTTTCAAGTACTTATTAAAATATTTTTAAATGACTATTTTTAGATAGTTAAATGACTATTTTTAAACGGAAGAAATTATAAACAAAAGCCTACCTACTAATAACTACTACAAAAAATATGAAACCAAATATATCGCGCTGAAATAATACATTCAACTCCAATTATCCAATGTCAACAATTAAATGCGTTTTTCTCTAAAACTATTCGCAATTTCGAAATAGTGTAAAAAGCAAATTTTATCTTCGTTTAACGTAGAAAATTAATAAAGTATTTTAAAGGATAAGGATTAATACCATTATGGAAAAATATCCCTCACAATAAAAAATATATTGAAATTATTATTTTTAGACAGAAATATGATCACTACACGTTATTCTTAAAAGATAAAAATATGCCGTCGCGGACTTTTTTGTAGATCTTATTAAGAGGAAGAATACTCCAGTACATTATTTTCATGTAGTACTTACCATTAAAGCAGCGCATGCGCGAAAGTGTCTCAACGGGTAGGACTTTAGACACATTTATCGTATTTATGTTAATTTACATAAGAATGTACAAATAATAAACTATATATAAACCTTCCCTGAGAAATACTCGACCTAATGGTGAAAACCGCATAAAAATCCGTTGGGTGGTTTAGAAGAAGAAGAGTTAGAAAGTTCAGACAGACACGAAAAGCGACTTTGTTTTATAAGATATAGGATGTCACATGAAATTGACATGTCAAAAGAAAAAAATGAACTTCAGCAAAATAAAGACATATTGCAGTAAACTAGCTTAATTCAAACATTATACGCCAGTTTGAAGGTCAACGTATTCAATAAAACCACGAAGTATACAAATTGAGTAGTTTATATGTCAAGGTCATTCATGGCTGCAGTGTGGCGTGCTCTGTGTAATGTCGATCTATACATTATGAACGGGTTTTTTTCTTTTTTCCAGTTTCACTATTTATTCCGCATAGCAAGTAGACAGTTACAACGGAATGTTAAGACACTATGTTCCGTGTCTTTTAAGGTAATTCGAGTTATTGCATATTTACAATTGTTAATGTGGGAAAGTTTTATCGCAATTTTTACACCGATAGTTTTTTTTTATTTAAATGGCCTTCTCTCCTGCAAGGGAAAGTGAAACATAGCAAATTTGTTTTATTGCTATTTTTAACTATTAATAAGGGTGTAAGTAAGTTTTCGATTACGTACACGCTGTATAGATGCATAAATACATATTTTTTTGAAATTTTGAAAGAATGTAAATAAATCTTGAAAGATTAAAAGAGCAATAAAAATATTTGCTAAAACTATTTATTATATTCCTAAAAGTAATATAAATATTTGTAACTTCATTTTCGATATACCTAGGGACCATCGAAGTGTCCTGTTATCCAAGTGTAAATTTAAGCCCCTTTAAAATTATATTATTATTAATTTTGTTTTATAATTATTATTCTATTATTATTATTAATAATAATCAAAAAATTCAAAAGGTGTGATAAGTGAAAATTCAAATACGTGTAGAAATATTTATTACAACAGAAACTGAGCTATCCACAACATTAGTTAGTACATGAGATCTATTTTCTTACAAACTTTTGTACAATCGTTGCATAAATGAGATGAAAACGCTAAATCTTACAGGTAAAGAAAAACAATTAAAATGTTATTAATTTTAAGCTACAACTAAAGCTGAAAATGTACCTATACATATTTATACGGAATTATTAAATGAATATTATTATTTGTATTATAAATTCTAAATTGTAAATTAAAAATTCTTTGGCGTTATATTAAGGCAATTGTTGAACGCAATGGTTGTAGGTTCGAGCCTGTTCGAGAATGGTGGAATAATAACGTAATTCTACTTCGTCTGAAACTTTGATTACGCTTCCTAAAATATTTTAAAAAACTGCTAATATGCAATTGAGCCGTCATGGTGCGTTGCGTGCACTAGCGTTGCAGGTTCGATTCCCAGTCGGGGAAATGCTATATTTAATATTTCCATTTTCTCGTCTGTGGTGTTCATCATCAAATCGTAGAAATGTGCTAAAATAAAAGCTATTTGAATGAAAATAAATCAATGACACACTATGAAACATATGAATGTATATATGTACCTTAAAAGAAGAAGGAAAATAAACGAAAAATTATTTCAAATATCCGTAGAATATAGACAAACTTGAAGACCTTAAAATATTTTTCTAATATAAAACTTGCAATATTGAACATTTACATACTGTCTAATGAAAGATATAGTTGAAAATACGTAATATATATAACAAAGATTTTTTTAAATATTATGCACCTAAAGATATTTCTATAATTCGAAAAATATTAAACAAGTGATTTTGTAATATTTCATAACTATATTCTTGAACTGTAATTGAAAGTTTAAGAAACTATTTTAATTAATTAAAACAGTTGTTTTTACTTTGCGCAATTTTTTGAACATTTTTTTTCTATTTTCATAAATAAAATAAAAATAATTTATATGTAATGATCCGTCCAAATATTTAATTTATTACTATCATTATTTACATTTTACTTAACTTAAAAATCACCTAATATCGATAAAAACAGATTTTCTAGAGTATTTTAAAGTTTTATGTAATTGAAAAACTATTATTGTGAGTATAGCAATTTTTTTGTGATTTAAAAAGGCTAATTTAAAAAAAACTTATTTAATGAAACCTTTTCTTTTTAAGAATATTCATAAAACGTGTAAAACTAGCTTATAATCGCGGCGTTATATGATTTAATAAAGTTTTTAAACTATAAGCAATTTTTCAAATCGTGCCATTATGTAGTTTCGGAGATAAACGCGACCAATCAAACTAACGTTTCAGCTTTATAATATTAGTATACGTATAGATTCTTGAACATAATAAATCAAGCAAAAAATGAAAAATAAATAATATTTTCATAAAATATATATAACATAAAATATTGCTTGGCATTTCAAAAATTGCCAAAAAAATGTTGAATACGAAAATAAATCGAGGCCTGTCTAAGTATACAATTTCGTTATCTTCATAATATATTTTCCACGAGGGATCATATTTTCACTTAAGCACGGGATCGCGACAAAAGTTTTCACATTTCATTTAATATTTAAGAGTAGCTGCTTAAGACTGTAAAAACTCGATCAAAAGAAACTTTGGACTATTTTATGACTGAGATTATTATTTTAAACCTGACAATTAAAATGATTTAGAAAATTCATTTCCTGTGGAGAGATATTTTTATAAAAACAGAAAAATCGATTTAAATAATGAACCTATAATATACAAATCCTTTTTGCCACACCACTGCAACGTATCGAAGTAAATATTTTGCATATATTTAATATTGCACAGAATTTTACGATTTAATCGATCTTTTTCAAGAAATAATTAATATTCAATTACGTAATAATATTCTATACACAGTATATCTTTTTCTATATGTATTTACCTATATATTTTTTAATTGTCATACAATAATAGATGTTTTAATTAATTTAAAATACAAACTTTGCTTGATAAACTACTAACTAAACTAAAAGAAATATTAAGAAAAACACCAAAACACCGTTTAAGAACAATAGCAGATACTTAAAATCTTTTTTAAACATATTTTAAATATTATTTTTAAACACTATTGCTTTGATATAAATTACTTTATCCTTACGTACATCGTTATATGTGAAGACTAAATAGAATCGAGAACTTGACATCAACATTCTAAAGTAAGTGCGTAAAACGACGATAATTATATAAACGACGAGTTCGATCGTTTGGTGCAACAATGACGCAATGAATTTTTTGCGTAAATACGTCGTTTTGCACCAATAGAACGACATGCATTAAATACAACGGTCAATATAATATATTCTCACGGCAATCATATTACAATACAAATATTTACAATAATTTTTAAATTTGTACACTAACATGACATTTAAACAGAGGCTTAGCCTAATTTAACACTTATCTATATTTTACAAGGGATCCAATACTAAGTAGATATGCGAAAATTTATACTAATATCACAAAGATTTTGTCTTTAAATGTTTAAATTTCAATGCAGCACTAGTACAGTCACTATGACAATTAACATTAACGAACTGGAAAC